>JARBEQ010089027.1:1197-13801 GCA_030265355.1 Tritonia tetraquetra | reverse complement strand
GTCTAATGTCAGACTTTTTGCTTTTTCCCCAATGGGCTGAAAGTGTAGTAACGGTCATCCATTTTTATTTTGTACTACCACTACTATGACTACTACTACTTCTAGTACTACCATCACTGCTACTTCTGCTACTACTACTACCGCCACTACTCCTTCTTCTACTACTACTACTTACTACTACTTCCACCACTAATGCTGTACTTTCTTTCTTTCTTCTTTCTTATCAATAACCTTTTTAGCACTGTTCGGTGTAAGGTTTATGCATGATACACAAACTTTTGCCATTGATCCCTATTCATCAACTGACATCCTCTTTGCCTCTACAAGCCTAAATCCTCTCTTTTTTATTGCCACTAACTCTATTCCATGTCCCTATGTTCGTAGTCCTTTTCCATGCATGAGTCGTCACTGTGTAATCAATCCGTGAGTTGGGCATTCCCCTGGTTCTTTGAATCAGTTTGGTTCGGGCAAGCAGGAGATTACCCCGCTGTTACCTAGATAAGTGGTGGGGCTGCCACCTCAGGGCCCCTTGCCGGGCCCTGTGACCTCTTGGTCTGGATCTTTATTTGAGGCCTTCCCAATATGGTTGTACCTGTTTGGTATAGCCCTCAAAGTCATTAGACCACTCAAGCCTCTCCACTGCAGCAAGGTCAGTCACAAAGAAGAGGCTAATGCTGTACTACTACTTATAATTATAATACTACTGATATTTTCAGACTTCTTTTTCATTTGCCATTTACACCCCTGCACTTATAAAGAAGTGGAACTTATTGTTTTACACTCATACAATTACATATTGCCGGTATTAATGGGGTTCGATCAAACAAAAACAAACAAAACAATTACATATTCACTCGTAAAGGAGACCTATTATAATCTCGCCATTTGGCAATTATTGCAATTCGTCAGACGGTACGGAAGTAGGCCTATTGGTGAAAATAGCAACTAAAGTATTAACCCTTTGTAGGCAGGGTTTGGTTTCATCTTAGCTGACATTTTCATGGGTTATAAGCAATGGTATGATATAATACACATTAAAATCATTGCTGGACTTGGTATTGAAACCACAATTATTGCGATAAACATGGCAAATTAACAAACTGTCAATGTTTGTATATAAGTGTCAGCCTTGTTACCTTGTTCATAAGCCTGTAGAATGGAAAGGATTAAAGTTTATGGGAAATGTGGGGAGTAAACACTCTATTTCAATGGAGTAGTAAGAGTAGAAAATAACGTTGTGGTAGATATTTTGCCATGAATGGCACCAGCAAAAATTGTCAGTGTATTTTGCTTTGTATAACAACTGAGCTGAGATAATATTATCTAAGATTGTCAATGATAAGATAAAGGACTCAAGCGGTTTTACTGAGGTCAGCAGGAGAATGATGTCCCTTCGTTTGCTGATGTTTGATTCCAAATACTTTATTCTTGCATTCTATCGAAATCTGAAAATTCTGAAACTTTTGTGTTTAGAATTGTCTTCGCTCATATAGTGAAAAGCACTAAGTTGTTTATTATCTTTGCTTTTATGAATTCATAATTATTTTTATAAATTTTTAAGATACAGACATATGTCGGCCCATTGTTTTCCTAGGTGGTATTTTCCCGTATTTTAGAACTCATTTAAGTTGGTAGTGAACTGAATCAGCTCAGAATATTTTGTTCATTTAACTATTTTTTTTGATATTTTTCAGTTTGATATGTTATTGGGTAGACTTGAAGCTGATGGATCCCGTAAGGTAAGTCGATTTCCTCAGAGACTTATTTTTTTTATAGGTTTAAACCATTCTTCTCTATGCCATTTTTTCTATCCTTTTCACTTATCCGTGGCTATTTTTCTGTCCCTTTCACATTTTCCTGCTTTCATTGCTACTATTTCTGTTTTTTAATGTTTAAAAAAAAAACCTTATATAGAAATGAAATGGTTGAAACAAACTATTCTTATCTACGCCTATTTTTCCTCTATCATTTTCACTTATACTCACAGTGGGTTGATCACCTGCTTGGCTGAATATCTTGATCCACAGAAATCCAGCCTCATAGTGCTGGCCCTATACTGTTATGGTAAAAGGGAACTGGATAAGAAAGAAAGAATTTTCACTTATCTATGGCTATTTTTCTGTCCCTTTCACATTTTCCTGCTTTCATTGCTACTGTTTATCACTACCCTTGCTGACTCCCCTTTGATTTTAGAGCTCCTACACATTACAGTAAAACCTTGTTATATCGCCAACTCTGAGACCAAAGGAAAGTTGGCGTTATGAAGAGAATGACATTACAAAAAATGGTCGGTGGTATTACGAGATTTCACTTTCCTGAAATTTTGACCCTTGATATGGTGCAATGATATGGTGCAATGATATGGGTGGTGTTTTGGTATTTCAATCATTTATCTTTCCCCCCCCCCAGCCTGGTGCCATTGACCGGTTCAAGCAAGACACGATCAAGGTCGTGGAAATGGTTGCGGCAGACACAGAAGCCAAGGGTCTGTTTGAGGACGCGGTCAGATTGTATGACCTGGCAAAGGTATATTAATGGCGTGGGTGTGTTTCTTGACTCTTTCATATTATTACAGTGGTGTACATCAGGCGGGCCTAATCTGGACAAGTATAATCTAGCAGGTTGTGAACCCTGTATGTCTTGAATTGCACTTACTGACACCAATACAGATAAGCCCTTAGTTTACTCTCTCTCTCTCTCTCTCTCTCTCTCTCTCTCTCTCTCTCTCTCTCTCTCTCTCTCTCTCTCTCTCCCTCTCCCTCTCCCTCTCTCTCTCCTCTCTCTCTCTCTCTCTCTCTCTCTCTCTCTCTCTCTCTCTCTCTCTCTCCCATCTCTCTCTCTATCTCTCTCTCTATCTCTCTCTATCATCTCTCTCATCCCACTAGATGGGTTCAGTGGCCTGAATTTTCCCTCTCCAGAGTTTTCTGTTGAGTTCATCCTCATAGATTTAACTTTTCCCGCAATTCCACCACCAGAAATTACTGCAATTCCTATACATATCTATAGATATTATGTTCGTAGTGTACATATGAAACGGGTTTGTCCGCAATCTCTATCCGTGGCCATAAAAAAGTTCAGGCAATTTTGACAGTCTGGTGGCATCTCTATTGATCAATGGCTTTACCGCCACTCGCAGGTAGAAAAATACTCACCCAGTTACATATTTGCTTGGTATGTCTTTGAATGAAATCTACCTATGCTTCATCCATTCATTTTTCTACCTATTTCTACCTTATTGTTTCTTTTCGTTTTTTAGCAATTCGCATTTTATATTATTTTTTTCGTATTCCAGAGAATTTCGTTTTGCTTAGCCACTTGCGGGTGTTTTTTACCCACTGACATGTGCAGAAGCCAAAAATTAAAAAAAATTTATGGTTTTCATCTTTTCTTTTGCTTACATATATTAGAATACCAGGAATAATTACATCTTGATATGGGTCAAAAACACCTGTGAGTGGCTAATATGCCATGTAACTAGTTAAGGTTAAGGATAAACTCCAAGCAGGTAATTAGAGCTTATGTGTGGTTGACTGTATGTTATATATATTTTTTGTTCTTGTTTTATAGAACCACGATAAAGCACTGGTCCTAATGAACAAGTTGTTGAGCCAAGTGGTCTCCACGCCCCCATCCCCGCAGTCAACACGAGACAGAATAGTAACACTTTCCCTCGGAATGGCCGACAGGTATGTCTTGCATGTCTCTCTTGTTTACCTTTGCTGGTTACCATTTTATTACCCGGTTCAAGCTTAGCCCTTAAATTCCAAGGATCTTTTGAAAAGCCTTAGACTTTTAGAATTTGATTGAAAGTCCCTTGAAAAGCCTTAGACTTTTAGAATTTGATTGAATGTCCCTTGAAAAGCCCTGGAGTTTGGATTTGTGCCCCAGAAAAGCCTTTTAATTTTGTCTGTACATAATTTTTAAAAGGTTCCTGTTGTATCTTTTCTGATCTTCAAGACTGTATTTTTAAACAATTTTCTATAGGGAATATTTAGCCCAGAGTGATAGAACCTCCCAGTTCATGGTCATCTTTTTATGAAATCAATTCCTATCGGAGATGGACTATGAATTGAAGGTTTCGCCCTTGTATAATCTTTAATAAGTTGCCAAGGCCGTAAAGCTAACAACTTTTTTTCTCTCTTTGTAGATACCACACCCTGGGCCATGATGCATCCCAAATGACCGCCAAAACGTTCTTTCTCTTGTTGGATCTGGTCACTTTCTTTAACCTTTGTCATGACAGCTCAAGCACTGCAGCTTTACAGGTATTTTATGTGTTTATTACATTTGTTTTTGGCTGGGGGTAGATTGAAAAATATATCTTTTGACCGCTTAATATACAATGTCAAATCAACTTGGGGGCATCATAGCATAGTGGGAAATTGTTTTTTTAAAGTGTTATAGTGTGTTTTGTATACACAGGCTATCTGCACAGCCCTGAAAAAGCCCTGGAATTTTGTCACCTTTTTCTTTCTTCATGATTTATCGAGTTTCTAAAACACATTGCTTTGTTTTTTTTTACTTTCTAGTAGATGCTATCTCCTGAATGTATGGTGCAAATTGGTTATAGATGTAAAACAATCTTTTTTCATCAATTTTTTATCAGGTGATGCAAAACATCAAACTCTTACCGTTTGCAGCAGATGATGTCGACCGTAGGGTCACCAACTTTAAACATTACTCTGATGAGGTATGGACTCGTTTGGTTGTTTGGGTTGGGTTTTTTTAGATTATATACTATATTTTCTGTAAGGAATTATAATTCCTTATCCTAGCTGTACTAGAATGACGGCACCACAACTGGGTGTTATTCACTTTGTTGTGTGCAGAAGGTCCTGGGTTCGATTCCCCTTAGCAATGTGAGGATTTATTCCTTTGGATTCTCTCTACGTTTTCATGGCTCTGGCCATGTGGATTCCTTTTATGGAATCAAGTCCTGTCGAAGATGATAATAGTAATAATAAATGGCATTTCTATAGCGCTTTACGGTTACCCCATGTAAAACAGTAGCAAAATGACAAAAAACATTACATAATATAAAATGGAGGTGCTGCCTTTGATATGACGTATAATGCGTTGCCAAGGGCGTAAAACTAATATCCTCGTTGTGTCATTCTTTCTCTCCAGATCCGTCGATGTCTTCCTGACTTACTTCTATCCACCATGAATATTCTTCACTCCCAATACAAGGAAAGGAGGTAAGTGAAATACATGCGTTAGCGGGGGGGGTTATGGGGTAACGTCATTGCATGTGTCATGGTGTAGTTTTCTTTTATTATCTGTAACGTATGTCATCACCTTGCAATGTTGATCAAGCATTGCTTAACACATTACTGAAAAAAAAACTGAATCAGGTGGAAAAGGCAAGCAGGCGATCGGCCCTCTGTGCCCAAACCTTAGATAGTATAATGAGTGTCATATTGTTAAGCCTTGTTCAGAATCTGGCCTTAACAATATTTGCTATTGCCTACGTAGTGAACTCCTCAAGCTAAAAAGTAACCAGCATATTTTTGCTCCTATTGAGGTGAATGATATTAGTAAAAGTTGGAAAATGATTTTCAATAAATGATTTTTAAAAAATAAAGCTGAGCAGATTTGGCCACATAATGTGTCAAAATATTCTATTCATTTGAGTTTAGATGTAGTGCGTTTTTATATGTGATGGTTAAGACTATATATATATATAAATATTTATTCTATGACAGAAACTCCAGTTCTCAAAGTCCATTGTCGAGGTCGGGCATAATGGTTGACAGTGGGAAAGAATCGGTAAGTTTTGCACTTTGATTCTTGTTTGTGTTGTTATTGTATCAGCTGGCTGTTTTTGTCTTCAAAGTAGCTCTGTAACAATTTCCTGTTACATTGCTGTTTTATACACACTATAAAATTTTAGAGTCAACTGTTTAATCTTGTTTTCTGTCATTAATGATGGTGCAACCTAACGTCATGTTTCGTGGATTCTGTGGTCAACTGTATGTGGTTTTCATGACTAAACATCCATTGGAGTCTATTGTATATCTTTAAACGTCTTAAGGCTAGGGGGTCAATATGGTATGGATAGCGTGACGTCACGAATTAACACGTCTAAAGTTAAAATCCACGAATGACCTGGCCAATTTATGATCTGTGGCCAACGATAGACATGAACGGAGACAGCTTGTTTGGAAGATCAGGGAGGCAGCCAAGACATCGGAATCAGATGACAAGGGTGTGAAAGGCTTTAACATCTAAATCGAACAACAGAACATCATCTAGCCTGACTGGGGCGAGTGATAATTTGTCACTTTCTAGATAGGGCGTTGGTCTGTCACTATCACAATCACTTTCCTATATCTGAGCTGAGAATCAGTAGGCCTACCCAATAAAAGGCAGTGCATCAGCTCTTGAAAGACAAGCTAGAAATAAGACATAAACGCAACAAAGTTACAACATTTTTTTTGACATCAAGAAAGATCTTATCATGGATGTTCCTGCTCCCTGATCCATTAAGTCATTAGAAAGGGTAACCAGAGGCCATACAAGTAAATTCCATATACCCCGTTCAAGGGTTGATGCCCACCTCTTCTTGTTTTTTCCATCAACGATTCGCCTATGGAACAGTCTCCCCTAAGAAGATAGACACGAATGGAGACATCTTGTTTGGAAGATCAGGGAGGCAGCCGAAGCATCAGAGTCTGATGACTAGGATTGGGAAAGACTTTAACAGCTAACAACACAATATCTAGCGTGACGGGGGAGAGTGATGATTTTCACTTTCTAGATAGGGTGCTGGTCTATCACAGTTACTTTCCTAAATCTCAACTGAGAATCAGTAGGCCTACCGAATTTCTACACCTGGGAGTGAAGAAAACAATGAAGTGCCTCATGTGGGACTTGAACTCATAACTCTCACATGGAAGTTTGCTGTGCTAATACTCGGACACCTGCAGACTTGCCAACCTGTTTGTTTAATTCAAGGGATTTTCCTGTTTTTTTTGTCATTTTAAAACACATCAAATCACCTGATTTCACTTTTTATTGAATAATCATGATTTTTTCATGGGTTTTTTTATTTTTTTCTATTAATGTACTTTTTTCTGGTAGTCTTGTCCTGTTTTTGGGTTGGCAAACCTGCACCTGGCCTCCATTAGAGATTAACATCTGTACATAGTATGTATATCTGTCATGTTGGGTGCTGTGCTGACTGACGTAGGCGGTTATGCCCCTCCACTCCTGCATATCTCTCCCTCCGTCCCCATCCAGGATGACGAGCTGTCCCAAGATTATTTTCCTTTCTCTACCTTTTCCTCTCTTTGCACACATCTTTTTCCATCGTTACCTGTCTAAATTATTATTTTTTTCTCTCCAGCACCTGACCTACCTTCGTAGTCAAGCCAAAGCCTTGATCATGTTTGCTGGAATGCTGCCATACCGTTTGCCAGGGGACACCAACGCCAGACTAGTACAAATGGAAGTCTTGATGAGTTAATGTGAATGTCTACATCATAATAATAAGCATACACACACACGCACAAACACACACACACACTACTTTTATTTTCAATCAGGCGTAGAAGATATGTAGCACAAAGCACATTTTCAATTAATGTGTCACGGTTAAGGCCCCAAACAGAGAGGCATCACATCTCCTTTACATTCTCGTTGCTGTCTCAGTGAAGACCCAGAAAGTCTATAAAACCTTTTCATCATGTGCACGGGGTGTGTTTCCGTTTCACCTTCTTATTAGTTATATAGACTTTCTGTGTCTTCACTGAGAGAGTGATGAGAATGTGAGGGAGATGTGATGCCTCTTTCTATGAGGCCTTTGAGAGAGAAAGTTTGTTCTGAAGGAATGTGAAAGATGTGGGTATAAAGTAACCCCTGTTGAAAGTTTGACATGTGTCTATCATGCTCAAATGAACGGTGTATGTGTGTGTGTTTTCTTGGATGTCTGGTACTCTCTAATGTGTCATCAGGAACAATGACAATGAACAAATTAGTTGAATACACTCTTTATTCGAAACTAATGTTAAATCAAAAGGTTAACGTTTCCCGGAGTATTTCTTATCAAATTGATCAGGTTTATTCCGAAATTTCACTATGGTTTAAACTGAAAATACCCCTTAGATCGAAAATAAAATAAAGTCCACAACATCACATTCAACAACTCATAACTACGATACACATGTGAGAGGAACGTGAGACATATTTCCTTATGTTACATAATGAACTTAAAAATATGTAAATGAATGCAGAATCTGTGAGGTATTTGATAACCGTGAAAATGACATCATTGACATTTGGCAATGTAAATATTATATCCATTTCTTACCATTTCATTCATGTTGTCATTGTTGAATACCCGCACGTTGTCAATAAATGTTTTTTTTTAAACATTGAAAACAAATTTATGCTATTGTTTGTTTTGATATTATATCGGTTTCATTTAACTTAAGTTAATGATTGCATAGTGCAGATGTAAGATTTGTAAATTGCAGCACAGATTCGTAAATTCGCTGGGACAATAGAAATAGTTTGGGGAATCTGTGACTCTGGGAACAACAAGTGAATGCATTAGTTAGGTGACCTTTGACCTCTTATTCCTGCTTTGATATCTTAGTTGCCTGTCATCCATCAATGGAGTCAGTTCTGAAGTTGTCAAGTTGTTAGTTTTTCAACACATGAAGGTCATATCAAAGGCGGTTTAACAGAACTTGAAAGAAAGAATATCCCACCTCAATCTATAGGGCAGAGCCATGAAAGCTCTGAAATGTCCAGGGAAAAAAATCCTGCACACAATGCGGGACTTGAACCAGGATCTCTGCATCCAGAGAAAAGGGACTGTATAGAGGATTTCTGGTAATACTCTGATTTATCATAACAGAGAAATTACAAAGTCTAAACACGGTCGCTTGCAGAGCAACCTAGTGAGGAAGGTGTGAAGAATACTCAAGTGGTTATGCATAAAACCGTTACTATATTTAGATGATGACGAAGTCTAGACTTGGAGATTTTCTTGTACAATCCAAGCAGTTATGCATAACCGTTACTATATTTAGATGATGACGAAGTCTAGACTTGGAAAGCGGTTATGCATAACCGTTACTATATTTAAACTGTTTGAGAAGGTTTGAGATCAGCAGTTGGTGGTAATTGAGCGGGGTTCCTCCAGAATTCTTGATATTCCGGTACGATATTATTCAGGTTTCTCAAAATGAAAATAACTTTTGCAACAGATCACAATCAATAAATTGCTATCCTCTTACACGCTGCAATTCCTCCGCTTAGCGATAAGCTCGCCTCCGACGCAAGCAATTGTAGCTATTAAAATAAACAGTAATAAAACAACACATTGCAGTCGGCGTAACACAGGTCACAGAGACGTGTAACCGGTATCGCTCATCTGCCGTGAGGTGGGGCGAGGATACAAGTTGACCCCTCTGACCTCACTGCAAGTGGCTTTCTCTAACTAAATGCGCGCTGATTCGGCACTGTGCCTATGGAGATAGGTGGGATCAAGAACCTAGTCCTATCGGAGACGGACGATACATCCCGCTTGACCTAATATCTTGTTTGTTTGTTTGATCGAACCCCATTAATACCGAACAAAGCAGTGTTGGGGCCAACCCCATGTTCAGCCATAGAGATACACAAGATACCCGGTATAAATCCAGTCACCCCGACCACCATAGAACGGGCCTATCTTTGAGATCATGAATGGAATAAATGGCTTCTGACGACAGCTTGGTGAAAATAAAATATTGTAGTAAAAAAAATCTAGACTGACGAGTACGGAAAGTATATTCGTACCTATTCAAGTTTGCAAAACATACTTAACAAATTTTCAATTATTTCGTTTGCTAAAGATGCCTGCATTTAATTTGTAGTTGTTGAGGAGAGTGGCAACAGAGATGTGCGTGAGGGGCTTGATCTTTACATGAGGTCCGATGATCAAGTTTTGTTGTACAAGGGCTACAGTCATTTGTTTATTGGTCTGTTTTTATTCATAATGCTCAGTGTATTCCCCTTGGCGCAGGAAGGAGTTATTGAAACAGTGGGCTGATTACCTGCTTGTCTGAAAGTCTCTGATCCAAACCATATCCGGCTGTGTGTTCAGTCATACTTGGTGGTCGGGGTGCCTGCATTCATGTCAGGTATCTTGTGTGCCTTTCATTATCATACATAGGGCTGGCGCCACCACTGCTCTGCGGTATAAATGGGGTTTGATCAAACCAACATTATAGTTTGGGGATACACAAGTTTTAGTTTTAAGTACTAATACAACTAGTGCCACTAAACAACAACAAAAAACGACTCTACTACTACTACTACTACTACTACTACTACTACTACTACTACACTACTACTACCACTACTACTACTACTACTACTACCACCACCATCACCACGACCACTACTACTACGACTACAAGTAACGATAATAATAATGAAGACGATGATGTGATGATATTGTTCAGCGTCTTCAAATCTTCACGCAATGCACAATAACACACAATTTCAAATCCCTGGTCATACATGTTTATAAATTGAAATCATTCATGGTTTCGTTTTTATTTCTTGAAATTATCGAATTCTGCTCTTACTTGGGCTTAATTCATGGTCGCTCGTTTCGAAGATTTAATTAGATTTTTCGTGCCGTCACTCCCGGTGGAGATATTGGCAGGGAAATACTAGCCAGTAGCCAGGTCAAGCCTCGGCAGTGCCCAGCCGCCCAGCAGTGTGTGACGCGCATGCATACACACTCTCACACGCGCGCGCACACAGTCAAATACATACGACATAATGTACAGATGTTGTTTTCCAATGGCACTTTGAAGATTCCATGCAAATCTCAAGGGTTGTCATGGAAACTCAAAACGTTCATGAGAAAAAACCCCGAACTGTATGATTTAAACTCTAGCCACAAACAGGAGGTGATGTTATGGGGTAGGTAAGGAGTTACCTAAGGGTGGCTAATTAGCTCAGTTGGTTAGAGCGTGTTGTCGTACGCCGCGATGTGGGTTCGATTCTTAATTGTCGACTTTCCACTTTTCTTCTATGGCTATTTTTCTGCGTTTTTCTGGCACTCTAACATTTTCAAACCTTGCTTGATACTTTTCTTGTGCCTGCTCCCCTTCAATTAATTTATTTCTGATTGTTATGGGGAAATTGATGCTATGATGTAACTGATGCTATGGGGTGACTGTCCCAAGCCGACTAGTGGCGTAGTTAGAAGGGTGGTTGGGCCAAGGGGAACAATAAAGAAATGCCAAAATGAAGGCTTTTCATGCAGTTTTCGTTATTTTCGAGCTTCAAATCCAAATCTGATTCGTCAATTAACACCAATTTCCAACTGGTTGGTGATACGCCTACGCCACTTGCCTTTTGCTCCTTTGGAACAGATGAAACTTGTCATGTCATTTGCAATGAAAATAAGAAGGAAGTTTTGATTTTACTTCAATGTAAAAAAACCCAGTAAGACCCCCCCCCCCCCCCTAAAAAAAACCCAAAAATAAAAAACCAACAACAAACACAACAACCCCAACCCAAACAAAACAAAAAACAAACCAAAACCTCAAGCAACAACAAAAACCCAACAACAACAACAACACAACCCAAAAAACAAAAAAGCCAAACAAAGAAAACCCCCAACAACAACTATAATAAAAACAAAAGGGGGATTTCCCGTTATACTTAAATAGTGCCCTTTTCAATAGGGCGAATACGACTAGCAGTGGACTAGTATCATTCGCCCTTCTTCATGAAAACGACAGTGAATTGGAATGAGACGAGACGGCCGAGTGGTTAGGAAGGCGGACCTCCCGCCTCAGGCGCTTCATTATTTTCTTTGATTTCGATTCGTTGCCTACCGACCTCAACCACTCCACGGATGTGTTTGTCAATACAGCATGTGACCCTTTATCTCGGACACAACATGAATAATAATAGGTAATTTATATCCTACTCTTCATTCTGTGATCTCGGCTTGGAAGAGTTGCCCGTTGGCATGCGTGAGTCTTGTTCTCACTGTCACGTCCGTACCGCTCTTCTCCTCTGCATTACCCACCCATCTTGTTCATTTATCTCACTTCCAGCGGCACCTATTTTATTGTTCTCGTAAGTATTATTCGCTCGGATTACCTTGTGTTTCCATTGGATTTACTTCCCACCGCTGCATTTCCGTGTTTCGTTACGTCGCTTATGTTACATGCCTTTCTATTATACATTACCTACCCATCTTGTTCTCCTCTATGGCTATTTTTTCTGGCACTATCACACGTTCATGCTTTCTTGATACCATGTTTATCATAATTTCGTGCCGGCTCCAATTCTAATCTTCTTTCTTCTTTCTTATCCGGTTCCCTGTTACCATTACAGTGTAGGACCCGCTCTATGAGGCGGATTTACCCTGGATCAAGATATTTGGCCAAGCAAGTGATCAGCCCACAGTTCACTGTGAATCCAATTTTAATCGTTTATCATATATCAAATCAATAGCAGCACCTCTAGACTTTGACTTCGAGCTTATTTGGACCACTCGCCCTCCCCTAACTCACGCCGGGGGGGGGGGGGGGGGGGGGGGGGGGCGGGGGGGGGGGGGCGGCGGGGGGGGGGGGGGGGGCGG
>JARBEQ010088916.1:0-14183 GCA_030265355.1 Tritonia tetraquetra | reverse complement strand
GAAAGTTTGTGTATCATGCATAAACCTTACACCGAAAGGTACTAAAAGGTTATTGATAAAGAAAGAAGAAGAAAGAAAATTACGAGTGCTTGCTCCCTTTAAATTTCACTTATATAACCTTTTTAACGACACAAATGAACTCACTTTGAGTATTGGTAGTCTGAGGTTGAAATCCAGGGGAGGCTCCCATAGATCTGGAGGTCATTCCATACCCAACAGACATGGAGTCTGTTCCGTTTGGCATGACTCCGATCTGAGATACTAGTTCTGTTGAAGGTGATGGGGAGGTTGGCTGCTGAGATCCGTTCTGGGGTTGAATACCATTGGTTCCAAACACAAGATGTTGCTGCTGTGAACAGAAAATAGAAGCTAAAACATACACCACAATATGATATGATCCAAATCAATTCAATCTTCTTACACGATGATATGCCATTATCATATTATACATAAATTGGAGATTAAAACATGAATTCACCATCATGGATTCCAGTGACATTTTACAAAATCCATATTTTCATCATTAATATAAGTTCCAATTCAATTATAAAGAGGCAGAAATATGAAGAAAAAAAACCCCACTAAGAGTGAGGGTAGAAACTACATAAAAATGAAGACGATCAAGATTTAAGTTGACAATCTAAGTGGGTTCAGACCAGCTCTTGTGCTTTAATAAAAAGTCCCCAGTGATAATAATAGAGTTTTATTGTCCAATCAAGACAACCAGTAGACATGTGGTGTTGGAAAAAAACATGTAAATGCGTAAAAATCTGCAAAATCGCCATCCCCAAGAAATCTAGGTAACAGTAGCTCTACTACATTCAGGCCACATGGATTATGGATAATTTCATACCTCTTTGCCAGAAGCATCCTCGATTTGAGGTAAGATGTGCATTGATGCCTGATCAGGCTGAGATGAGGGCTGCAGTCTGTTCTGCTGCATAGACCGGGATGGATCGTGAGAATCTGCATTGTTACCACTGGATCCCCCTGATGATACAGATGAGGAGCGGCTGCTACGTCTGTGTTCCCCAATCACTCCATGGAGGTCTGAAATAATCATAATAAAACATGTGTTACATGACCATTTTATACCAATTTCTTATGATTGTATGACATTATTAACTAGATCCACAAAGGCATCCACAATGGATTAGAGATAAATATAATTCATGACTGTGGACAGTGATACATCTTTTGTCTTTTCGTTCTCTCACGATCACAGTAAAGTTTAAAGCCTAAGTGTTAGAAATAGGGTAGCTTTCCCTTTAAGCATGCCCTTAACCCATTCCACCCATACCAACGATTCAGTCGTAGAGGCTGATCTGACAGAATGACGACTGTCGTCGATTGATGGTCCGACATTTTTCAAAATACGAACTTATTTTCAGTCATCTTTGTTTAGTTTTGATAACTTCCGGGCTGAATCTAGTTTCATTCTCCCACATGTTTGTCTTCATTCTTTGTGTTAACATTTAGTGATAAGACCTGTAGCTAGATAGAAATGAATTTAAGCAAGGCTGAAAGATTATTGAAACGACCCAGATTATTCAATCTTAGGTCAAATCAAGTTTCTTGCCAGAGGAAAAAAAATAAGTGCCTGAAATGGGACTCGGGGGTCTCAAGAAACTAGAGACCCAAGGTGACTTATGACCCCTGTCAAAGTCTGTGGTCTAAACCCCTTTGCCGCCTGCATTCTTTTTAGACCTAACATAATCAAAAGAGACAATGTATGAAGCTTCCGAAAGCGTGCAGGAAACTCACAAGCCAGAAATCTGACATTGAAAGTGATCCTGCTGCCACATGTCCACTCTGTATCCCTAGGGTTTGCTCATGTACAACTTAGGTAGCATTTCTGCATATTGCACACAAGCCCCCAATAAATTCAAGTGGTGAAGAAACAACTGGGTGCATAAAATTTGAATAACCATTTCAAATCTGTAAACAAGAATATTGAATATAAATTGACCTAATACAAACACTTACTAGATTGGGCTGTATTATTTGGATGTGACAAGGCTTCATCAGAGCCAGCAGGGGAAGCAGAGGATGGGGCAGAAGTCCAATTTCTGATGCCAGACTGGGTTGTTGTGTTGTTGCCAACCATGGCCATTGAAGAAATGGACAATGGTGGTCTTCGTGAAGATTCTACAAAGTTAAACGATGGGGGTGAAAAACGCCGCTGCTTGTCTGGAAAGAGAAGAAAAAAATTATGAGGTTAGTCTTCCAGGATGATTAGAATAATATGGTCAATGCACATCAATCAACTGGAGGTGAGGTGGCCGAGTGGGCTAGACAACGGACTTCCACGGCAAGGGTTGTGGGTTCCAGTCCAGATTCAGGCATTACGTTTTTCCCTTGGACAAGAAACTTTACCTCACTTGACCCAGGTGAAGAAACGGGCACCAATTCTCAAATGAAATTTGGGAAAGTATTCTGCAATAGACCAGCGTCCTATCCAGAAAGTGACAAGTTGTCTGCTTTATATTACAGAAACCGGGTTAAAGCTCCAAAAAGGCTTGAGGACATACTACTTACATCAATCAAATGCAATGTTGTCAAGTCTTGGACATGGCAGCCTGAACTGATGCAGTTCCTGGCATTTGTTAAAAAATCATAATGATGTAACAGGCACAGACAATTTTGTTATCAAATCAGAATTGCTACATCCCCATCTACATCTTGACAGCTAAAAAAAAAGTGGAAAGATCAGAAAGAAGACCCAGAGAAAATTATAATATACGACTTTGAATACATCAATTACACACATTGAAAACTATATACCATTGCTCTTGGTTCAATTGTAATCTCAGATAAAAAGACAGTAATGCACTGAGCTTTCTTAATTTCTAATACCAAATTGATTTTTATCTGAAATTCCAAATAAATCATGAAAGCTTAGTGGTAACGAGTCAGGGTATGCAATTACAACACATGCAATAACCCATCACTATGCTGAAGTGGGAGAAAAGTAAAATTGTAACTTGTATCATCATTCACCATAACAAAACTGATCAATTGACTGGGTCAACGCCATCATTGTCACCAGGGAGAACGAGAACAAATCAAATGATACAATGTTCACTGTTCTGTTACACCCACACTCACAAATTGGCCACAAGTCCAAGTCAAATCGTTTGTTGTATGAGTATGAGACACGCACATAACCACCAATCATAATAACGCATTGAAATAAAATAGAAAATGCACAGAGTGGTTTGAACAAAGAAACATCCCAAAGACAACGAAGCAGCTAAAATCTCGCAACCAATGTTATAACAATTTACTTGAATACTGTATGTTAGAAATCTATCGGGTGTCTCAGACTATTTGCAAGTGGGTCTAATAGCTGATCACTTGGCAACACTATTTGTTTGCATCAGAACTTTTAAAAACGATGTTAGTTTTACCAAACTCAACTGCTGTTTCACATTGAAAATACAATCTAATTAGATACATCTTTAGAATTGAGTGAAGTGAATATAGGGGAGTCTAAGTCGACTCCGGTCGGCACATAAAATAATTTACCATTATAAGCCAAGAGCATACAAATAAATAAATAACAAAAGAGAAAGAACAGTCTACCTAATTCAAGATGTAGTAGCTAGACGGACTAGACCAGATATTTATCATTAAATATCAGACTTTCATTATCACAAAATGGACAATCAACTTACTGAATACGTCCATAATCTGGTCCACGGAGGATTGATTAAACGCTTTCCGCATCATAGAATGAGTAACGACTATTTAGAAGGCCATGCGTTTCACAGTCAGTCAAACGCTACAGATCTGCTGTATCGGCTATAGCAATAGGTAAACCACTTCTTTCTTCTTTTTTTTTTTGCACACGCCCAATCCAAAGGCTGTGAGATTGAACAAAGACAGGAGGCAGGCCGTGGCTCAAAGTTGCCTGAAGCATAATTGGGCAGTGCGGTAATATTATGATACAACAGGCAACCAACGCTCCTTTGGACAGCAAGCTAGCTGCCTGCCTGCTGGCTGCCTCCACGCCAAGCTGATTGCGTTTGGTGGGCCCCTATAGGTGGGAAATGCTGAAACCCAGTACACGGTCGATATGGGGCCTTGGGCACCCACCTAACGCCATTTCAACATTTTAAAAAACAAGATGACTTGCTTTTTTCTGTTTTAGGGCGCTATCGACACAGGTATGTCATTTCAACGCCCGCCACACGGCTCCAAACAAATCAAAATTGACTCTGCAACTCTTGAAATATCTAATTATTGACAGATGACGCACAAAAGATAACCCGGCTAACCCCAAATATGATCTCCATTTTTGCTGAGTTGGCGTTAATGACAATTGCACACACATCGAAAATAGATCATTTTAACGGGCTGGTACAATGACCAGATCATCTTCCAAAGCATAAATCCTCCTATTCAACAAACGCAATGCGCGGCTTACATCACGAGTTACATACACATATATATCATAAATGCACTGATGTGCGTTCAATAAAAATCTGGACACGCATGCGTTTGAACAGTGTAACTGAGTCATTGAGTATGAAATAAGCTAACGGTCCGGGATGGGAATTGTGTACAACAGTAGGTACGATAATGTGTTTGGACACGTCACAGTCACACGCCTGTCTCAATCTTCCAATCCACTAACTCGGTGTAATGCTGACGTGACTAACCCATTTTATTTGAATGATGGCGCATTTTTAGAAAATAAAATGTATATCATGATCAGTCATCACTCACTGACCTATATACTAAGGAAAGCTGATAACATTCATTCTTCTTTCTTTCTTATCCAATTCCTTTTTACCATTAGTGTATGGCCAGCACTATGAGGCTGGATTTCTCTGGATCAAGACATCAAGCCAAGCAGGTGATCAACCCACTGTGACCTTTGTGGTAGGAATTAATTTTGCCCGGACAGCGGCCTACTCTTATCGATTTTTATCTGCCAAGGGTTCTTTTTAACGTGCGAGTTTATCGTCCGTCTCCGATAGGACTAGGTTCTTGATCCCACCTACCTGAATAGAATCAGGGGAGTGGCATCTAGGTTTTCAAGGAGAAAAATACTTGTCGCTGCTGGGAATCGAACCCGGTACCTTTCGCCTCCGAGGCAAGAACCGTACATCTGCGTCAGTGGGCTTTCATTCTCGTGACCTAATTTCTTCAATGTCATATTATTGTGTTTAAATCAAATGAAAATAGAAATGTTTTGAAGAAGTCATATCACTGACTAAATAATCCCAAACATTAGTGATCCCTCGTCTCTGGACCATGGGTTTTGACAATACACATCAGATTGTGGACCAGCGCAAGATATAGGATAGGTCAATCAAAATGCGATTTGGCAAAAATGAGCCCAACACCAACAGCATCCTCTGGACAAGACACGAATCAAAATAAAATATCTACATATTTCAAAACAACTCTGTTCACACGACAATATATATCTCAAAATTCCAACAAAAGAGGTGCTATCAAAGAATGTGTCGTATAACTCACATACTATGTATTATCATTAATCCCGATAAGTCGGTGTAAATCGTTTATTAAGATCACAGACTTCTATTCCAATACCATTGTACTGTTAGTTTTCATATAAGACAAACTGTCGTCACTGTCAAACTGTTACTACATACTTGGAAACAACTTAGAGGACCCCCTCCTTTCCTCCCCCTTTTCCGCTAGTCGGCGATTTATTTCTTGTTTTCGTCACCCTAACCCCAGACTCCAAATGCAAATTCCGCTTTCATTGAGTAAACAACTCTCATATAACCAGACAAAAAATACATTGGGGGGCTATTATCAGACGACAGGCTCAGTTGTGATAAATACATTGGCATTTACACCAGCAGCCATTGATTCCGTTGTAAGATGCCATCCTATGCATACATCATCATAGACACATTCCACACTCCACGCAAAGCCAGAGGAGGAGAGAGAATGAGCTACACCAAGCCTTGGGTACACACAATCATCAACACACAGCTCAGGGAGGCGACACACACACAATAGTGATCGAAAACAGTCAGTGATAACATGAAAAAATATAAAATTTACAATCAAGGTCTTGTTATGATGATATAGCTACCAGAACAAGCTTTAATAATAATAGCACCGAGTAAAACAAAATCTAACACCAATTAGGTCATACTATCATTATTAATTTCAATCAAATACCACTACAATGGTACTCAACCTCCAAAGATAAGCTCGCATACTTCCAGAACAGCAAAAAAACGTAACTGGCTGAACTGAAAACCCCACACATGACGCACACACAGCAAGCACCCAAATTTAATTGTTTCCTTATCATTACCATATATATGGAGGCGAGGTGGTTGAGTAGTCTAGACAGCTGACTTCCATGGCGAGGGTCGTGGGTTTGAATACATTTTCTCCCTGAGCAAGACACTTTACTCCGTTTGCCTTACATCGACCCAGGTAGAAATGGGTACCATTCTCAGATGAGATTTGGGTAAGTATTCTGCAATAGACCAGCGTCCTATCCAGAAAGTGACAAGTTGTCTGCTTTATATTACAGAAACCGGGTTAAAGCTCCAAAAAGGCTTTAGGACATACTACTTACATCAATCAATTCCTTATCCAGGAAGTGACAAATTGTCAGCATCACACTACCGGTACCAACCCTATGAGCCTAAAGGCTTAAGGACATACCTATAACTACACTTATTACCATGGTTGATTCCAAGCAGCTCATTGTCTTCTATTATGCATATATTATGAATAAAGAGGGAGTCCAAACAATCATGACAAGCCATAATAACATTGCTTGTGTCAAGAATCTGAAACAAGTGCATGTGATCGGTGCACAACCATTTAATGGCACATTGAGTGATACTAACACACTAAACATTTGAACCACAAAAGCAAATAAACCTTATCTATTGCCAACGCCCCAACAGTCAATGACGGACACAATTTGCATAGACTAGCAACAAATTAATTCTGAACACTATATAACACGAACCAGCAATCCACCAATCCTAAAAATGTGAAAAATAACCTTTGTTTGATCGCACCCCATAGCAGTTGGGGCCAGCCAAATGTTCAGTCATGAAAGGCACACAAGAAACCAGCCATTATGAATGCAAGCACCCCAATCACCAAGATGGTTGTACACAAAGTCGGAAATGCTATAGATTTTCAGACAAGCAGATGATCAGCCCAATGTGTCATAACTCTTGACTGGCACCATGAGCAATATTAATCAAAGACAGGCCAATATAAATTATTGTAGCCCTTATAGGTACCTTGCGGAGTAAAAATCCTTGAGCTATCGTTTATTTCCATAAAATTGTAACCAGGGGTTGATGTGAAACAAACAGTATAATATTTAATACATTGGCTTTGGTACATGATTGTCAGTCTTTCACAGTGTCTGAAACTACAATTATCACAAAGTCTTGATCACCCAATAAAACATATCGATTGTGCAACCTAAAAGTTTATGCACGAAACACTAGTGTTCATGAAGACAAGTTCTATAGCCAAACTAGTCTCAAAAAAATAAACAGATCAGTAGCAAACCTTGATTTTTCTTAGAGGAGAAGTACATCAATACAGTAAAATAAGTCAAGATCTAAAAACTTCCAAAGGATAAAGACAGAGCATTTCGGGTTGATACCTTCCTCAGCTAACAAACAGCAAAAAGTGAACATGGACCCTGACAAAAGACAGGGACATAGAATGTTTCGGACCCTTCTTCATGCATGTTGTTTGCAGCCGACGAAGTTTTACATTTTAACTTATTATTTTACCCATTGATTTTTAGTGTGTTCATCAATACAAACATCATACTGTGGTAACAGCAACGATTGTCAATAATAAGATATATACGACTCAAGCCTTTTTACAGAGGTCAACAAGAGAGTGCTAATGTTCGATTCCAAATACTTTGCTATTGCCTTGTGTTGAAATCAGAAAGCACCTTTTAGTGAAAAAAAGTACATCAATCCAAGGGGACAACTCTTACTTTGTCCTCACTCATTATATAGTTAACTACGCTCAGTTGTTTATCTTATGTATTTATCATCTTTGGCATCAGTAAGACAAAATGAGATCCTACTTAAATTCCAACAACTAGCTATATTCTGGTCTCTTATTTACCAAAGATACTGCCGCTCATCAAAATCACGCCAAGTGAATAAAAATGTCGAAGCTTCTATAATCTTTGCACATGCGCGAGGTCATCTCATTTCAGTTCTCAGCAATATGAGAATGACGAGGTAAAATGGTAATCAAATGCCTGTGATAAATTATGTGATGATGGAACACCGAAATCACAACCAAATCGCTTCAATCTCCCCATTGTCCCACAGATGAACATTCATACAGATCACATGCAGATAAATAAAAGAAAAAATTGTTGAGAGCCAGCTAGAAATTTATCTTCTCAAAAGAAAAGTGATGAAAATTGTTTACTTTAAAAAACAACCAGTTTTTATACCATTCAAATAAAAAACAACCAAAAACTAAAGACAAAGAGGAGCCAAGAATTAACGATAAATGGTATCAATGAAATCAGGAAAATGTGCCAGTGCCCGAAAAATAACCCTAAAAAATAAAAGTGGTTTGTGGGAATCAAACCTACACCTTATAGAAGGTCACTCCACAGAGAGGCGAATAGCTTAATTGGTAGAGTGTACGGCCCTCTATCAGCCTGACACCCATAAGGAAACCAGGAAATGATATATTTAAAAAAAGACCCTCTATCTTAATCTTAGGCATGGCGGTGTTGACGTTCACAGCCATGGGTTCCATCCCCACATTTTCTTCCTGCAGGACAATTCACAAATGATGTTCTCTATGCAATGAATAATAATCGGAACGAGTCACCATAAGTAATAGAGGTCATGGGTGCTGACCGAGAAGGTGCAACTCTTCCATCTCCGAATTTAAACCAAATACTTATCCTTAATGCACATTAATTTACCACCAAGCAGTGTTGAACCTAGTCCCATGTTAAACATTGAACTCCAAATCTAATCTCAACAGCCTTTTTTATCTTAAACTTAAATAAACATTTCCAAAGACAACATTCTGCATAAAAAATATTATCAAGATTTACAATAATTCAGGAAAAACTGTTAATCATGCAATAAAAATTGATAAAGGAAGAGGTCATTGATGGCTAAAGATAATAAATGATAATATAAAATTCTCCGTTTGAAGTTGAAGAAGAGGTTCCATTCATTCTACACAATTTTCTTAAACCCACCGGTCTACTTGTAAATTCAAAAGGGATTCCATTTTCTACCTCTTTTGGTTTAAGTACATACTGTTACTAAATAACATTCCGTTCCTCCATCTCAATAAACTGAAAACTGACCAATGTTGTCAGAGACAGAGATGGGTTTTTTCTTTGTCCTCCCAACAGTAACTATTTTTTTCCCTTGTAGTTGTAGAGGGAACTGTAATATCTATTGAGCCTTGGTAAATCATAATTTGTGATATCTTAATCGGAATTATTTTTTTAAAAGGGATCTAGATATTAGAACCTACTTAGGTCATGTAGCTTCTGT
Source organism: Tritonia tetraquetra (assembly GCA_030265355.1). Classification (NCBI taxonomy): domain Eukaryota; kingdom Metazoa; phylum Mollusca; class Gastropoda; order Nudibranchia; family Tritoniidae; genus Tritonia; species Tritonia tetraquetra. The sequence goes on along the minus strand of JARBEQ010088916.1, from coordinate 4,650 downwards.
ATAGATATCTATCTCTAGATCTACGTTCCAAAAGTATCTGGATGAGTGAGCAAAAATAATCTTTTCAATGAATTAATTAAATGCTTGCAAATAATCTCAAAACTCATTGTAACAGGCATTTTAAAAGCCATTCAGACTAAGATTTAGAGCCCACCTTCAACTTGAACAAAAATAGGTTAAACTATTACCAAATCCTTAAGTGATGACACATAGAGTGAGAGTGATAAACCATGAGTATGATGAAGTGAACAGGAGCCAGATTCCCAAGCCTTGATTCTGATTTCAGAATTTGATATCCTCCACAAAAGAATAAAGGGAACCTCCTTGAATCAAAACACTGATCTTGTATTCTCTTAACTCTGTCCGTTTCTTCTCCACTGCCACAGATTCTAGTCCAGACTTGCCATACATAGGGCTCAATTTACAGACACGGGAGGCACAGGGACCATAACAAAGCAGACTTATTTTTAGCCACCTACTTTCCCCTCCCACAGTTGAGTAACTTCGGACGTGATGACCTACTTTTTTGCCATTCCAAGAGAAAACTAGGCCAAATAGTCAGCTGCCACGGAAATAGGGAGGGTACTGGATCATCGTCATAACCAATTCATTTGAAAAATGATGAGTTTTCAATCAAAAGATATAATCATAGACGGTCTCTAGATAGGCCTAATTGTGTTTCCTTTACGTCAATAAAATGACTTTCATCAATAGCCAATCAGCTGTTACTGTGAGGTACCGATTATGATGGCTTGTGCCGACAAGTAAAAAAGCTAATACGCAATTCCAACAAAGGTGAATACTTTAAAGAAAATACATCGAACAGACTCTCAAAATGTCACAATGATTCACAGTTTTAACGTAAATAATAAAATATCTAATTATTTTGACAGGAAATAATCTATCGAGGCACAAATAAATGGGATATTTTAGGTGTGTAGACCGGTTTTATGTGGTCTATTGGTCGAGTCCGACACTCACGTTACGTCGACTTATTAAACACAATCACCAAAAAATAATGGAAATCAAGACGACATTTAATAAAGTAAAATAATTTCCACTTACTTAGGTCCTCAACCAAGGCTGACTTGTTTTTTTCTTAGGTTGGGTCGTCTCTCTCTAAGGCCCAGCCATGACAAAGGTTTGAGCTTGGTGAGACATACCTAATCGCTAAGAATAAACCGTCTGCTATGTTGTTTTGCAGCGCCGTCTAGTGGAGGATAACTCCCGATTGCTCGCTCTGTGGATGAACTTTGCCTTGCTTTGCGGTCGACGACCGATTGGGTTTGCAACAGAACACGAATGGCTAGATAGGCAATGAGGAACAATAGAAAGTCCTGCTCTGTTCGGGATTCAATATTGAATAGTTGCTCTTTTACTTTTTTGCCTTCTATTTTAATGTAAGGATTTATTGTAACACTGATTAACACTTAACTGACTGTCGTTATGTGAACTGTTTCTGTTATATAGGTGCAAATGAGGCACAGTCCGATGTAAATAATAATCTATTCTAATCTATTGATTTGATTTCTTGTCAGTCTGGACAAACGTGACCAGATAATGAGTGTAAAATATTTGACAACAAAATACCAAGTTTGTCGTTCACCTGTGCGGAAAAAAGGAAGTGATGGCAATGGAGCAATCTATTGTTTTTTGCTAAGAAAACAAACCTTTTCTTCACAAATCAGTCTACCTAATTCGTGTGAATACACACACACACACACACACACACATGTAGACCTACACACAACACGCACACGCACATATATAGTATGTACACTATAATGAATACATTAATCAAATGTAACTACTGTATTGTATTGTATTTAGGAAAGTATGGCTTTGTGATAACGTTAGTAAATAAATTAAGTCAGAAAGAAGTGATTCAGTGGGAAATTAATAAACCTACCCTTGTTGGCTGCAACGACACCTCGGTCTCGATAATGATGATAGAAGAACGTAATCGCAAGGAAAACTGACGAGAGGCTGACAAATCAGAAGTTTATTACTGTTTATTTATTACTGTTGATAATATTCTATTTATTTGTTTTAACTTTCCATGTTTTAAATTCCGTATAAAGTTTACAAATCTTTCTTTCTTATCCAGTTCCCCTTTACCATTACAGTGTAGGGCTAGCACTTGAGGCTGGATTTCTTTGGATCAAGACATTAAGCCAAGCAGGTGATCAACCCACTGTGAGAGTTTATAAATAGGTGAAATAATGTAGCATCAGACCTTTACATATTTTGATTCGATATTTTCTTTATTGATTTCTCTTTCTACATACTAGTGTTTGTGTTTGTTCGTTGTTGTTTTTTGACTGCATTTTTGTTGTTGTGTCCAGCTGAGGAAGGGTTTTACCCGAAACGTTCTGTATCATTGTTATTGTCTTTATTGGAAGTTTTCTACATTTTTCTCTCTGTTATTCAACATTGAAATAATGTAACCACACGCCTCTATTGTAACATACCTCTAGTGTGACGCATCTCTAGTGTAATACACCTCCATTGTAACACACGTCTATTTTGATTTTAAGAAAGTAAAAGACATGTAAAAACGTCCAAGAGGGACAAAGCACAGGGCAGTGGAACGTTTCGGCTTTAACGTTCCCTTCTTTCTTATCCAGTTCCGTCTTACCATTCCAGTATAGGGCCAGCTCTATGAGGCTGGATTTCTCTGTATCAAGATATCAAGACAAGCAAGTTGTGCACGTTAAAGAACCCTTGGCAGTTGGAAATCGAAAAGAGTAGGCCGAAAGGCCGCCGCCGAACAGTCAAAATTGATTCCTACCCCCAAAAACATCACAGTGGGCTGATCACCTGCTTGGCCTAATATCTTGATCCAGAGTAAATCCGACTCATAGAGCGGGCCCTACACTGCACTGGTAACAGGGAACTGGATACGAAAGAAAGATTATGTTCAAATAATATATAAAAAATGATTTCTAATTTAGGGCACAATATGAATGAGAGAACTTGGCGTCGAACATAATCGTGTCAAGCTCATTTCATTTTTTTTGTGTCATGGGCTACTGTCCAATAAACGTCGTCGTCATGATCATCATCATCATCATCATCATCATCATCATCATCATCATCATCACCAACACCATAATCAACACCATCATCATCAACCTCATCATCATCATCACATCACCATCACCAACACTATCATCAACGTCATCATCATCACTACCACCACCACCATCATCATCATCACCAACATCATCATCATCATCACAATTATAATGAAGATACCTACTACTTACTACCACTACCGTACAGTAACTACTACTACTACTACTATTACTACTACTACTACTACATACTACTACTACTACTACCTACTGATGATGATGATGATGATGGTGATGATGATAATAATATTAATGACAACAATTGATATCTTTATCAATTGATCAATTTTATTATTTATTACTACACTCGCTCTCACTATCGACCGCATTATCAACACTCGATGCAACTGTGTTAGAGGTAAGCAGAGAAGGAAAGAATGATCGCCGCTCGTGACTCATCGCTGTCTTATGAATAAATATGTTATATTATTATAATTGGCCTTCCTCAATTTATCATTTTTGTTGTCCAATAATTTCTAATCAAATTATAGTGACAGCCAAATTGATGCTACTCTGGAATGTTTAAGGCAGGGCTTTTACTTCAAAATCTTTGATGCGACGACGCAAATACGTTTTTTCTGGATACCGACTATTAACATAAATAACACTTGTGTTTAAATGTATGAAAAATTACATATTGCGCTTCGAAAAGTATTTATCTGAAGTGCTTTGCATTGTCCTAGCTATTAGCAGGTCATTTTCTCATTTTGAGTAGCAGGTGAAACTGTTGATAATACAGTCGACTTCGGTTTATCGCAACTCGGTTAATCGCAATTGACGCATAATTGCAACTTTTCCCATGAAACAGAAGTAATTACTTCTATATGAAAGTAATCACATCCTTGGATAATTGCAACAGTGTCCCGTCCCCCGACCCCCCCCCCCCCCCGTCCCCCCGCTTTGCGATTACCCAGAGTCGACTGTATTATGAACTCAATCAGCCACGTTATGTGATGCCATAGTATCTTATGTTGTGGTTTATCATTGGCCTCCAATATGTCCTGGACATTCCAGATCGTCGTCTAGGGCTTGAATAAATGAAAATGAAAAAATAAAAAACTTTCAAGGAACAAAAGACGGGGACTGTAGGATGTTTCGGCTTAATACCCTTCCTCAGCTAACAAAATGACAACAAACAAACGACATAATGTAACACGGAATCTGTAAAATAAAAACCACACAAAAACAAAACCTTGCAAATCAGTTGTGGGTAGAAGCGTCCTTGCAAGCTTTTATTTGTTTGTTTGTTTATAGATTCCTGTTACATTATGTCGTTTGTTTGTTGTCATTTTGTTAGCTGAGGAAGGGTGTTAAGCGGAAACATTTGTTTACAGATCTCCGTGTTGCATTCTATTGTGCGTTTAGCATTTTGTTATCTTAAATAAAATGTGGGGGTCCCAGTGGCGCAGAGGTTCTTGCCTCAGAAACGAAAGGTGCATGGTTCGATTCCCGGCAGCGTCGGGTATTTTTCTCCGTGAAACTCGGTAAAAACCTATATGCCACTCCCCTGATC
>JARBEQ010088805.1:0-14186 GCA_030265355.1 Tritonia tetraquetra | reverse complement strand
ATCTCCAAATTTTTCCCATTGTTGTTGTTTGGATTTCCTAACTTCATCCTTAGCTTCCTTCCTTTTTAGTTTATAGGTTTCCATGTCTTCACTCCTTTTACTTGCCAAGTATTTCTTTTTTCTCTTTGACTCTTTTTTTTACTATGTCATTCCTCCAAGCAGTCCTTTTCTTATTGCCTCCTATACTATAACTTTTCTTCCACAGGTTTCATATGCACTTTCAGTAATTGCTTTCTTATATATTGACCAGATACTTTCTACATCTTCTATATCTACTCATGTCTGCCTATCTTCAATTTTTCATTTAATTAAGTTTTGAAAACTGTGTTTGATATTTATATCACTCAATTCTTCTATTTTTATCTTATATCTCTTTTGTTCTTTCTGCTCATTAGGTTTGGTTTTAAGAGCTAAGATGAATTTCCCTACAACTAGAAAATGATCATTGTATATTTCTGCTCCTCTTTTAACTCTGATGTCATTGGTATTACAAAACAGATGGGCGCTAACTATTACGTAATCTATTATTGACCTTTCATTCCTATCTTGTGAAGCTTTGGTCCATTTATGAATATCTTTGTGTTTGAAAAAAGTCTTTGCTTTTTTAAGGCCATTTTCGGATGCAGAAATCTTGTAATACTTCCCCATTAGCACTTTCTGTATTTTCACCTTCTTTACCTATTGCTCCAAAACATTTCTCCTGCTTATTGCCTACCCTAGCAGTTATCAGTGCCTATTTGTAACTGGTGGTAAAAGTCATCTTTTTTATTCTTTGGTGCATCTTCATTTGGACCATATCATACAATTAATTTGATGTTTTTAGATTTAAATTCAATATTAAGCTCTATGAGTCGCTTGTTAGTTTCTGTTATTCCTAAAATATCAGTTTTATGTTTTTGATATCGTTTATTAATTCTATTTCTTTACCCTTAATGGATCTGGGACAGTTTGAAGATGGTCACACAATGAGTGAGCCCTTGTATCCTTTGTTCAGTGCTTTCATGTTTAGATTAGATGACTTGTATTATGTATATCATTTTGCGACACTACACCAGAGGTGGTCTGCAAATTAACGGAAGAATAAGATCTAGTATTCCATTTTCTGATATTCATTGTCCTTTTCCATGCAAGAGTCGTCACTGTGTAATTAATCCTTGAGTCGGGCACACTCCTACTCCTCTGAATCTGTTAGATTCCGCAGGAGATTACCCCACTGTGCTCTAGATAAGTGGTGTGGCTGCCAACTCAGGGTCCCTTATCAGACCCTGTGACCTCTGGATCTTTATTTGAGGCCTTCCGAATAGGGTTGTACCTGTTTGGTATAGCCCTCAAAATTATTAGGCCACTCAAGCCTCTCCACCACAACAAGGTGGGTTACTAAGGAGAGGTATCAAATATCATAATAAATATTAAAACCAAAGAGAATTTCTAAATGATAAATTTTATTTGAAATAGACTTCAGTATATCAATCTTACCTCTGGTTGCTCTAAATCCATCTCATCAAATCTGCAATTTGTCCCAACATTCCTGAGAGTTCGCTGCCGTCTGAAATAGTCTACTACAGCAACACAGGAGGGATCAGATTTGTTCTGATTTCTGCGAAGAGGTGTGCTAGTTTGCTTGGATTGTGGAGTACAACTTAGATTACCAAAATCTGACAAACACATCTTGGGGCTTTCCTCTCTGGAACTCCACAACTTACTCAACTCTGAAACAACAAGCAATGTATCAAAGACATTGGGACCATGTTTGGTTGTCATGAATAGTTCTTTAGAAAATAAAAATTAAACAGAATGCGTGAGTTTGAAGAACTTCCAGGCATCACTATTTGTGGCCACAACATAATCAAGCTCTGGTATGCTGATGACACTGATCTTCAACATCAGAAAAAAAGACTAACACTTTTCTGTCATATGCCCCAAGCAGTGATTTAATTACTGCTACCTTACCCAACAGTTGCATTTTGACCAAACGTTTGCTTCACATTTCATATCATCGGTACGACAGTTTAAATTTTCATCAAAACTTTAAAAATCTCAATATATTTCTTTCCAGGTGGTTTAGTAGTATCAACCCATATTACTTTTGTCTTTTCCTGATTCATATTCAGACCAGAGTATGTTTTGAAAAGGTTCAGCAATTTAATACATTTTTCAAATGAATCTTTATCATTTTCAAGGACGAGAGACTGTCATCTGCAAATTGACTTAATTCTATCTCTATCCCTAGAAAAGAGTACCCTTTAAAGCTACTTTCTCGAACCAAGTGAGCAAGGATTTCATTGGATGTCATAAATAGATAGGGAGACTATCCTGCCTACATCCTCTCATCACAGAATTGAACATCTTGATGGCTTAAAGATGTGGTTGCACAAAGAAAACACAGACTATTATCCAATACAATGCACAAGAGATGGAAAGAAGAACAGAGAATGATTGCCAATGCAACAAATCTAGCAGGACACATAAAGCAGAAGAAGATAAGAGAAAGGCAATTCAATAGTAGCAAACTACGTTTTAAAGAATCTTTTCACTGCTTTGGTTCAAGTCTTTGGTTCTGAGCTAAAAAAAAAAAAGATTGACATTATGTTATTCTTACCCTTTATTGTAGAAGGAAGACTACACCATCTGCTGTGCTGGAAGAGCAGAAAAAAATACATAACATAAAAACGTGACAATGCAGAATTTTGTCATCAATTCATTCACTTTATGTTCTTTTTCCTTTTCTCTTAGGATAGTCTTCTGATTAGCTGTCCCATCAGGGGCAATACTCTGGATCTAAACTTCCAAAACTTTTAAATTCTGACTTAGGATCCATAACGTAATTATCAAAGTATAAAAGGAATGGAAAAAGCAATACTTACATCCAGTGGGGAATCCCCATCTTGACAACTGCCCTGGGGTGTCATGCTTCCCTTGAGAATAGCTTGTCTTAGCTTGTGCTGTGGGGGAGAAGATAACATAAAGGAATGAGACAGTGCTGACAAAGATTAAGTTTAAGTCATGATTTTTAAAAATTTACTAAGTTTAGATGCTATGGTTTAATTGCTGCAATACCCTTTTGCCAAAAATCAAACCCAATCTGTGCTCTTCATCAACTCTCCTTCAGATTCCACTCAGAACATCTCATTATCATTATTAGAAATTTACATTATAACCAAACCTGTTCACAACTTTTTTACCAATGACAAACCAAATAATCAAAAAGCTGAAAGATTGCACATGCCATAATTAATGTGTTAAACATTCTCCTTCTCTTCTTCCTCCTCCTCCTCATCATCAACATCAGCAACAGCATTGTGTACATAAAACCAACAACTTAAGAGCTTTTATCACCATGTTCTGTGCTGGAAAGCTTTGGTGATGATGACTCTCCATTCCACTCATCTTCCATGGTGGTGTTATTTCTCTTCACAGGTACTAAACTCAATTAACATCTGACATAAACCCACACAACAAGATAAAAATCATAGAGGTTAATAAAAATTACTTGGATAATTATTTGTTGATACCCCTCTGCCAAATGCCGGACACAAGTCATTTTCTGCTTTCCATCCATTTCATCATCATCCCTGAGATAGAAAAAAGAACGATTTTGGTAATGTCAAACAATTGTCGAATGTAAATTTTAAAAATGTTATCTTAAGCTGCCATAAATTATTTTTTGTAAAGAAATGTGTTTCATTGTTCTATTAGCTCGAGTAAGGTAAGTAAATGAGTGGCTTTCTTTTCAAATTAAATGATATAAAGATTAAGAATATTCTAGCCATTCTCGTCAGTTTTTTGTTTCATATAATCAAAGGCCAGCCAACATTAACCAAAGTAAAAACAAGACAAGGCTACAGAAAAACAAGACACCAATATGGTGGAGAGATAAAGGAAAAACATATTGTGAAAAACTAAATCATTCAATAAAAATCAAAATGATGAAAACAGGCCATTTGTCAAGTTTTAAAATGACTAAAAAAAAACCCAGGACAGTTACTGAAAACAAAGACTTAAATATAAAGAAGGAAATAACACCAAATAAGGTATGCTGCTCTTTTTTTCATATCTTCATAAGTGACATTAACCATTTCCAAGTTGGGTTCATTCTAACCAAACCAAAGTAACTGTCATTAATGGTGCAATAACCAGTGCCACCTTGAAATATTCACTAGACCTGGTATTCACACCAGTCACTGACATCATTTATTTTTCCAAGATGTTTTCTAAAAGTTCTGAAGTTGTTAGTTTTACGCCCTTTTGGACACCAAAAGGTCATATCAAAGGTGGTTCAACAGAACTTGAGAAGATTCCATGTGAATCTCCAGGGCATAAAAAGTCTGAAAGAGAAAAAAACCAAAATCCTGCACAAGGTGGGACTCAAACCCTGGACCTCAACATCTAGAGGCAAGTGGCTTAACTACTGCAGACACCCCAAGATGTTTTCATCAGCTTAATCAAAATCAAATGTTATATAGTGATCACTATATTCTATTAACATTTCTACCTGAGATCTGTCACTAATCCTCATGGTTATTAAAAGGTTACATCGAATATCAACCTTGACTGAACAACTTACCTTAGATGGTCATCAAGACTGGAGTTGCTGGTTTTCCTCCTGTATCCAAGACCAATGTTAGGTCCACACAGGCATGTACAGGTCTTGACCATAAATTCTGGCTGATGGTGGTGAGAAGCAGGTTTGATGCCCGGCTGGCTGAAGCCTGAGCCTTTGAGCAGGTCTCCTTCAGAGGAATTCTAATACAAGAAGCAGCAGTACATGTAAACATAGACTTCATAAGGTTGAAACACCAAATATAATCAACGGTAAAAAAAATAATATCTTGTTTGTTTGATCAAACCCTGTTAATACCGCAGAGCAGTGATGAAAGGCACACAAGATACCTGATATAAATGCAGGCGCCCTGACCACCAAGCTTGGCTGAACACAGGGTTGGAAATGTTGAGGATCAAAGAATTTCAGACAAGTAGGTGATCAACCTAATGTGTCCCATAACTCTTTATTGACACCATGAGCAATACACTGAGGAGTATCAATCATAAGCCAAGGTAAAATATCTAAGAAATCAGGTGTCTTTGTCATTAGATATCAGTGAAATTATACCCTGTCGTTATTTCTTTATTTTACCATAAACCTCAATTCCTTCTTCTTCATACACTGTACACAATTTGATATTTCTATGAGGTATTATACTACTGTATTGGCCATATTCTGAAGTTTGGGGAGTTTCATTATTCTATTTAAAATATTAAGTTCTCAAAAGTGTACTTATAGATCATATCAGTGTTCCTATGTATTGAAGCCAGTGATATCTGGCTTGAGTCTCATGACAATATCATTCTTGCATCTATTTCAGGTAATTTGTGATTTATGGATTTGTAAGGTGGTATGATGTTGTATTGTTTTCTCTTTCTACAGTACAGTAGATCATACCATTGACTTACTGTTTGCGGGCAGTTGGAGGGCGCTTCTGATAGGGTCTCCTTCTCTTTATTATTGTTAGCTTAAACTATCGTCTTACTATTTCCCAGCACAATATGACCTGAATTGTGTCGATGTGCTTCTCTTCTAACAAACAAGGCTTACTGTTTTAAACGCTTTTTGCCATATACTGTGGAAGACTAAACATTAAAACAAACAAGCAAAGCAAAATTATGAACATACAACCTCTTAATCATTGATCATGCACAAACACAAGAGCTTATTTCCAATGACATCAATACAATGTTTGGTGAAGTCAACAATCGATCTCGCACACTAAACATATCAAACATGACTCACTCATCAATGTACAAACAACAATAGACAGGTACATGACAACATACAGGCACAATAAAAAGCGACACATTCTTGAACATGACTGTACACCATTAGTTAAACAATTCTCCATTGGGCTCGGCTTATTAGGAGAACAGGGAATGGAGAGCAGCCACCAAAGTATATCATCATGAGATAGAGAAATTAAGATTGATGATACATTCCCACCTTTTACAAGTCTCCCCTGTCTTGAATGCAAAGAGAAAATAAATTGAATAGTGGAAGAAAGTGTTTCATTTTTATCTCTTCCCACTTGTTCTCACTCGATCAATAAAACCGGCTGTTAAAAAGGAGAATTAGTAGTTTTACACCCATTTCGACACTTGAAAATTATTTCATTGCTTCTAATATACGAATTAAAACCACACAGCCAGAAAAAGCCCTTTAAACACTTTGACCCAGACGGGATTCGAACAGCTGTCCTATCGATTTGCAAACTAAATAAGTAGTTTAGTGCACTGCGGTAGAGTGCATGATGCGTAAAGAAAACAAGAATGTCTTGAGGAAATCTCATTTTCAGGATGTACCTACTATTTTATCTACCAAACCCTTTCTTATCCAGTTCCCCTTTCACCATTACAGTGTAGGGCCAGCACTATGAAACTGGATTTCCCTGGATCGAGATATTAAGCCAAGCAGGTGATCAACCCACTGTGACCTTTGTGGTAGGAATTAATTTTATAGCCTACTCTTATCGATTTTTAACTGTCAAGGGTTCTTTAACATGCGCAACGTGCACACGGGACCTCTGAGTTTATTGTCTGTCTCCGATAGGACTAGGTTTTTGATCCCAACTACCTGAATAGGAACAGGGGAGTGGCATATAGGTTGTCACCGAGTTTCAAGGAGAAAAATACCTGACAGTGTTGCTGCCGGGAATTGAACCTGGTACCTTTCCCTTCAGAGGCGAGACCTGTACCTCTGCGCCACTGGGACCCCTCTACCAAACCCTTTTATAACAAAAACGGCTTTCAAAGAGGCAGATTTCATTGCCGATTCATGACATTGGCATGGGAAAATCAAGTTCACGACAAAACATGACTTGATGCAGTCACTGGACTTAGTGTGTAAACTCATAGATAGATTTTACTTTTGAGTATTACCAGTTTGAAAATTGTAACATAGTTAATTTCTTAGATATTAATTTTTAAAGTAAGATTTTTGATGTTATAAAATGGCTTAAAAAGCCCTACATTTAAACATTTATTGTGACTAAATCATTAGGGCCTTCATCTTCATCATTTGATGAAAGAAACTTTGTCCTTAAAGGTGGTGAAGCAACAGTCATAATAAATGTCAGTAACGACACCTGACATCACTACCTGTACAGCAGGGTTGACCTTGCTTAATGGGGTCACGCTGATATGCATGGAGTGTAGGGTCTAAGTTAGCGACGCTACGACGTAGTGAAAAAAAAGAAAAAAAAAGGAAGCAATTGTCATAAATATTGTTTTTCTGACCTTGTCAAATCTGATTCCATCCCCTGTATCATCATTGGTAGTGAGGGCAGATGTAGATTTAAAATTTCTCCCTTGGGTATGGAGATTTCTGTCAAAATACAAAGCATATGCTAGCCTCACAAACTATATTGGTTAGTCATATAATGCAGATCCAAAACCTGGAGGATGACTTAATTTTTACAAAGATTACAAGATTTCCAAAATCAAATGACCAGAAAAGGTCAACAACCAAAATCTGTAGTGAATGACTGGTTAAAAAAATATGAGGCAGAACCGGAGGAAGAAAGAGGGATATAGGGATGGTTTGGCCACACAGAGAGGGGGCTAGCCTCTGACATAACCAGACAAAATCTAACCCTGACATGGAACCCTCAGGGGAAGTAGATAAGGGGACGGTCAAGACCAAGTTGGAGACGCAGCAGGAGCTGAAGAGAGGCAGAAAAAGAGTCTGATTAAGAAGCACTGTAGAAGGCTTTTCATATGAGCAAGAGGCAAAAGTTAGTAAGTAAATTCTTATCACAAGGCAATTAAACAAACATTCTTCACCAGATTTTCCTTCCATAAAAAAAATAATTGAAAAATCATTAGACCATCACTATTCTAACGTGATCTGTCAAAACGCCTTAATCGTTCTTTTGCGCAAATATTTCAAATTCTTGATTTTGATAAAGCTCAGTCCACCTATCTTTTGATATAAGATTCATAGCCATATCTATCACAAAATTTGAATTAGGGCGTTTAAAAGTTTAAAAAAACGCCTTATAAGTCAGCGAGTTGCTGACAAAACACCTTACAGTGTTTAACTGACCCTGGCATGATCCGTCAAAGCACCTTACTACTGCCTTTCCTTGACTGGCCTTGTCGTGATCTCACAAAATGTCTTACAATGCCGTAAAAAGCGAGTTCAATAGGGAAGTCTATTGAAGGATGTTTCCAGTTTATACCTATTTGTAAATTGTAAAATTTGGATCTAATCGTCTTCTATTCTGGAAAAACCCACAGTAGTGGACACTTTCATTGACGACTGGGCTCGTCGTGATCTGACAGATGTTTTTCAAACGCCTTACAGTGGATTATTCGTTTTGCAGACCAGCGCCGTGATCAGACAGAATGCCTCAGAAGAAAAAACAAAATGAGATGAATGGACTGGTCATCAAAACACACATGCATGGTGTGACCGTTGGCCAAGAATTTAACAAATGAGCCCTTCCTTTATATGCATTATTATCAAGTGTTATTACAGAAATATTAAAACTTTCAATTTTGACTGAGTATATTGAAAACTTATCAGACTATTTTAGAGAAAAAATACAGATGAAATTACAAACAACATATGAATGCCACTTTGCTCCCATTGACCGCCCCGGTATCAATTGCTCTTGACCGCTCGTCACAGACAAGAAGATCATAATATTACGGTACTGACCTTGATGCTTAGGTGTTAGACACATATGGCAGTGCAGTAGCAGTGTCTCAGAAAGATAATATACTGAACTTACCACTACTCCCATTTAAAATGCTGATAGAACCCAACCACCTCTGTCACCCCCTGGTCTTGAGTGCCATAACTTACGTTATGATCTGACAAAAGACCTTATACAATAATATATTTTTTATATTGCAATTTACACACAATCAGAGAAACAACAATTGCAGCCATAAAACTGTCCAGAAATGTGTAGTTTTAGAGGAATAGAATTCAAAACTTTAAACGCGATTTTCTTGGAACTTTTTGGTAGTAAGGCGTTTCGTCAGATCACTGCAGTTAGATTTAAAGTTGTGTAGCTCCCTTTTGAAATGTAAAGACAATGTTCATTAAAAAGTGTTGGGTTTTGAAATTATTTTTTTAAACTAGACTATCACTACAGCCTTTATGTGCTCTTTCTTCAGCATGAGTTAGGATTGATTACAAATTGTTTTGGTTTTTTAAAGATAATTATTTTCATAACATAAAACAATATTTCTTTCCATGTCATCCATAACAAGGCTACTTTACAGGAGTAAGATAGATGTATATGAGATGTGCTTTCATTCAGGGGCAAGTTTTCACAAAATATAAAAACACTAATGCTCCTTCCTTAAAAATAAATGAAGAAAAACACAAAGGTTTCCTACCTGGAACCAAAGACTAATTTGTCTTGAGGTGGACTATTTCCTTTAGCTGAATTTTTACATGGGGTCACAAAAGAGGAATCATCATGAAGAGAATTCTGGGATACATTCAATATACCCTGAAAAGCCAGTGAAAAGAAATATATAGAGCTTTTAACCACAAAATGGTCATTATTTTCATCTAAATGCGAACCAACCCCATGCCATATCATTCAACTGACTAGATTCTGTGCCCCCTAAATATACTAAGAATCGACTTTGGACTTCCATTATAAGGATCACAGAGTCAAGCCTCAAGCCCCACCTTATAGCATTTTGCTAGATATTGTTAATGACAGATTCACTCTTGTGGAGAAAATGAGTACCAACTCCAAGTGCTAAGCTGGGAAAATAATTTATGACAGACCAACATCCTATTCAAAAGGTGTCAAATTGTCACTTTTCATCAACTTTGGAAATGTCAACAGGGCTTTATGTTTATTTTTGCTTCATATAACATTACTAGGTACCTAAGATAAACACTACCTATAGAACAATCTGAATGAGATCTATTATACCTCACAAAGTTCAGAGTGAAACTATTCTCATTCATATCATAGTAACACATTCACATGTTACATATATATATGTAAATTATTTATCTTGTCTCTTACTGGAATCGTATAATAATATCCATCATAATTACATTTTCAAAACTAGCCAATCTATGTCATAAGTCTAGGTCAGGTAAGTTTATTTATCTATCTTTTTTTAACGGTATGCGAAAAACTAAACATAGCCATATTATATTATAAACAATTCTTTTTTTTTTTTTTACAAACAACACAGAACAAATAATGACAGTGACATCTTTATAAAAAGTGAGTGAGATGAAATATGCAAAATCTGAAAAATCTCACCTTGCCTTTCTGCAAGATGGCATAAACATTTTTGAAGTATTCCACATCACTCCATTTCTGGTTTAGACCTGTTTCAATAATTTTTTTCACATAACTTGGACAATTTTTAAAAGGAAGTGTCCAGAAACTTTCTGAACTGAAAGCCCTCTCATATAGAATCTCTTTTGATATCCATGACCATGGGACTTCAGCTTAATGGAAAAAACAAAAAAACAAGTCAAATTAAAATATCATGGTTTGTGGGCAGATACCCTGTTTCACCTGTTTAGAATGAGATATTTGAATATTGCTAAAAGCATATATCCATGCCTCTAAATGGCTTTCTTTCTTTCTTTTTTCTTATCCAGTTCCCTGTTACCATTACAGTGGAGAGGGTACACTCTATGAGCAGATTTACTCTGGATCAAGATATTAGGCCAAGCAGGGGATCATCCCACAGTGACTTTTTTGTTTAAGGAACTAATTTTGACCAGACATCAGCCTTTCAGCCTACTCTTTTCGATTTTCAACGGCCAAGTATTCTTTAAAATGCACAACTTGCACACAGGACCTCAGAATTTATCGTTTGTCTCCGATAGGACAAGGTTCTTGATCCCACCTACCTTCATAGGATCAGAGGAGTGGCAAATAAGTTTATACCGAGTTTTATGAAGAAAAACAACAACTGTCACAGCTGGGATTCGAACCCAATACTTTTCACATTTCAAAGGCCAGAACCATACCTCTGAGCCACTGGAAACTCCCCTGTAAATGGCCCGCTACAAAAAAGTCGGAAACTTGTCAACTGATCTTTTATGGAAGTGACATAAACAAGAAGACCACATATTGAAAAAAAAAATTCCTATTGAGACAACGTGATTCTAGTAAGGCTAAAAAGGCTTTTTGCCAATGACCTCTCATCTAATTAAATACCTGGCATAGTTTTTGCTTGCCCTGATAGCGAAAAGCATAATAGGAATTGATACAGAAAGAGGGAAAGAAAGTTTTTGCTTGCTTCCCGTCCTTTGTGTCTTCACCGCACAGAAGACGTTATATCAAATAACATTTGGCAGATCTGATTTTTCGACACAATTCTCAACAATTTTTTTTGTGTCTGAATAGAAGGTAATGGAGATGGACAAAAGCGCATCAGAAAGATGTCGGGAGACATGGCGAGCAGGTTTGGGGTGGTTCCAAGCTCGAGAGAACGGGTCGTGGCATGCACGATTTGTGACACGAATGTGTGACAAAACAAAGCAGCCATACAATATTTTTTCCCCATCAAGTGTGTTTGTGAGTTAATTAAAAGAAGAGACCAAGACAGATGACAGCCTGTTGTGGCAAAGAGCGAGGCACCAATGGACAGACACGGCCATGGTGTCAGGGGACAGGTGGTGTGCGTTTGTGTAGAAGAGAAACAGGAAATTTAAGAGTTATATGAAAAATGATTAACCCATTTGCTGCATGGTCAAACACCCAAAAATTTAATGTTTGGATGATAGCACTCAGTATGACAGCCAAAGTAAGACAATCATGACAGGCACAGTGGAGGAAAAACGGAAACAAGGAAGTCAGAGAATGAACTGGTCAGACAATAGTAGAGACTGGTCATTCCTAACCATGTTAGAGCTGATCCAACAGGCCGAAGATAGGTAAAGTTGGAGAAGGACGTCAGCTTTGTATGCCCTTTCAGCTAGTTGAGTTAGTAAATTACCCTTACATGATCCCTGATTGCCCATAAAAAAGCAATCTCATTCCCTAGATTGCAGACAAGCTTGCTCTAGTCACTATCAAGCGAATGGAGGGTGTAGCTTTTGTTGCCATAGGCACATAAAATCTTCTTTGATGTATTTAGTAAAGTAATCATAAAGTAGATAAAAATTCAAAGTTCAATTTGAAGTTGTCTTTTTACAAATCTGATCATTCATGGCGCAACGAGAGAAAAGGAAAGGAAAAAAAACCATTAAAAAATTGCACTAGAGCTGGAAAGCTTGTAGTTAAGTACCTGTAAACATTTCCCAAAGAACACAACTAAAGCTGAAGACGTCATGGTGGAAGGCCGGAGGACTTCCACAAATTATTCCTGGTGACATCCAATAGTACAGATCTGAGATATTTCTCTGAGAGTTGATACTACTAAGAACACCTTCCTCAGCCTGGGATCTTTGGGTATGAATTTTTAAAAAAATAAAAAAATATCTAAGTTAAGTGGATAAGACGTCTTGCTACACTATAGGAACTCAACTAATCTGATTCAGTGATGAAATAAAAAAGGCAAGAATAAAAGTAGAGTAATCATCATCATTCAAATCTAAATAGGTTATTATATACTTACAATGCTAGTTAGCTATGAGACAAACACACACAAATAACTCACTAGCAACATATACACACTCAAGAATTAGATGTGTATCATGCAAGACCATACATATATATGCACAAAAACATTACCCCATGTACCAAGATTGCTCAAAACTTCAAAATTTGTTCATCAGGACTAAGGAACCCATTACAACCATTTGATAAATTTGTCACCCCACGCCTCCATAACGAAATTGAAAACCAACAGATGTTGACTTGACTCAACCAACATTTGTTGTAAACCTTTGACATGGTCGGCCTTACCATTAAGAATGCTCCTCTATCAATAGCGGTGTCATTTGAAGCAGGATTTCAAACGTGGCAATTAGGATGCAGTATCTGCCCTCATCATTGTTGTTCTAAAATCTAGAAGATGTCGTCAGTGCTGGTGGGGGGCCTCTGTGGTAGCTTACCTGAGGTTGTCTTTGGGGCGCCCCCCCCCCCCCCCACTCTTGAAACACAATGACGATTAAACTGGATAGTCAGGTCTTACATTGTGGAGTTGTAAACATCTGTTCTCTTCTTATTCAGTCGTGTTGTGAATTAATCAAGATAATGCCAAAATATATAACCTGCCTTTCTTGTCTAATTCTATAGAAAGTCAAAGTTTACTTTATATGAAGCTAAACATGCATATTCATACTAAAGTTTTCTTCCACAACCAATTAGATGTCTGTATTCTATTAAAAACTAAAGACCAATTCAAAATTGGTATATCATCAAAGTGATTGGGCAAAAATCTATTTGGAGTGCAAAGAAAAGTTTTAATTAAAGAAGTAATGAAATATCATCTACCTCTCTATCATAAACTCGAAATTGCCCAACTTCACAGTAAGGGTACTGGTTAGGTAGACAGCCATGGAAGATAGTCCACAGTGAACATAGCCTTGACAATGTATGTAGCCCATTGCACTGGACAGTTGGATGGCCAGCATCAAGCGTTGGTTTTTAAGTAGTTTTATGTTCTAAAATAAAAGCAGATAGATATGATATGATATATTAGAATGATAATAATAAATATCAATAATAATAATAATCTATACATATAAAGCTGGAGGAGTCCAAGCTCCTCAATTAATACGTTTTGTACACTGCTGAAAATGTTACACAAGCTACAAGCTACTAATGCCCAGGTATGGACTCGGCCAACTGTAGTAGGGTGGACCGTTGATTTTATAGAAAATGCTTTGTTTCTCCTTATCTTGATTTATTGACATTCATCATAGTTTTTGTTTCCTCCACCTTTTCCATTAATTGAGTAAAATGACGTCATTGTTCTATGAGCACACGGTGTTGTTATAATACTATTACTACTACTACTTCAACTTATTCTAGTATTAATAATAATTATAATAATAACAATAATAATGGATGTATACAGGCCTTTGAAATATCCACATAAAATATGCTTAGTGGTACTTGACAAAGTGCCAAGAGTACATTATAACAATAATAATAATAATAATAATAATAATAATAATAATAATAACAAACAATTATTTATATAGCGCCGGTATCCATCAGTGATGCTCAGAGGCGCTTTACAATGAT
>JARBEQ010088694.1:0-14188 GCA_030265355.1 Tritonia tetraquetra | reverse complement strand
GAGAGAAGACAAAGGAAAGAGTGTGGACCGGTTTAGCACCCCCCGGCCCACAGAAGGGGTCCCGCCAACCGCCCGCCAGTCCTGCCTTTGTCCTCACCATTGTATACTTATTATTATAATAATAGTGTGCGAGTTGTTTTAATTATAAATAGAATGGACTTAGGAGGAAGCATATTTACAAGGCTAATGTATTCAAATAGTCTGACGTATGTCAGCAGTAGAAATACATTTTCATGAATCCCTCTCAGGAATTAAAAGAGTTGACAAAATAAAGTGCTAGAATTAAAAGAACAGTTCATGTATTTAAAAAAACAGATGGGGTTTTCGAAAACTAAAATGAGCATTGTTTAAAAAAAATACCCACCTCCCTCATAAGTAGAAAACAATTAATCCATTAAAACAGGTAAAAGTAAATCCAACAATGAAAATTTGACAAATCTAAAAAAATGCTTATTAGGGCTATCGCTTAGAAAATGGGGATTTGACAGGGTCCCAACACTTACCACTGTCGTATTGTCTGTTGCAATTACATCAACTGGGGGGGAAAAGTTTGACAGAATCATCATTATAAGTGAATAAATTCAACGCTATAATAATGTCAACTTCAGATTCAAGCTACATCATTCTTTTTTACAGTGCATTTGCTGATAATAACACAGCCTCTCTTCATCCTTTCTTTTTAATGCCAAAGAGGAACAAGGTTTGACAAGGGTGACGACCTATCAAAATAAGACTCTCTTGGTATTACGACAGATTGTCATTATCTCTACAACTAAAATAGAAGAGTAGGGAAAAAAACATATTTTGAATGTCATTTATGAGATCTTTGTAATTCAGACTATCATGTTATAATGGACTCCAATAAATATCAAGAGAAAGTAAGGAGGATCATGAGTTGCCAATGTTTTGAAATTACCATAGATATAAACCTTTATGTGTTGAAAAGGCGTAAAACTAACAACTCTTTTTAGATGATGAGGTGATCAAAACAAAGTTGGGCAAGACAAGAGGACAAATGAAGAAGTAGCTACTTTATTTCACTTTGTCAGCCATTGTATTTGAAAATATTTCCATTGTAAAATACTTAACCCTTTGAATTTGAAAATGTCACCCAATACCATATTCCTTGGATTTGACTTTCAAACATACTGTCGCTTTGACAATCATTTAGTTAGTTTGGATTCTGGTTTTACATTGGAAATATGGATTGGATTATGAAGTGTTTCACCGCTTTCACAGCTGTAAGACGAGCCGTGAAAATGGTAGGCAATGACAATGTCCCCTCTAACTTTTTCTGGTCTGTGAACGAAAAATTTTGGTGTTGTCCAAAGTTAGACTTTAATTAGAACTCTAGGAACTTTCCAAAAAGAAAGTTGTGTGTGCTGTTGTTTTTCATTGGTCTGCGCAAACATTTTTCAATTCTGTGCACATCTTTTCTCCCTGATGTGCGTGCGCACCAGTGCACAGCTTAGAGGGAACTCTTTCTTATCCAGTTCCCTGTTACCATTACAGTGTAGGGCCCACTCTATGAGGAGGATTTACTCTGGATCAAGATATTAGGCCAAGCAGGTGATCAGCCAACTATGAAACAATATGGAACGCTTCACAAATTTGCATGTCATCCTTGCGCAGAGGCCATGCTAATCTTCTCTGTATCATTCAAATTTTAGTATATATAGATATTTATTGATAGCCTAATCTGTAACTGTCCTGTTGAGAAAAAGATTGGTAGGTAAGTTTGTACTTGAATGGTAATTAAAGGTAATCCAGGAGAATAGGGCTAAATCAGTCTGCTATGACCCTGGACGTGGGGTAACTTGTTCCACGTCCCTGAACCTAAATTTAATAAAATCTAAACCATCTCTATCAATCTAGAGTTTATCTAGATACTATCATACTCTATAATAAGTTTAATTAGCCTAACTTAGAAGGGACGAAATGTTATGGGAACAGTCAAAGCACACAGAGGAACATATTCTCCGGGACTGCCGTTAAGAAAATAATCGGCAATGTAATTTTGTCAATCTTGGAGTGAAGTTACTTCTCTTTGCAAGCTGATAAGGTGTTTGCCAAAGTTGTCTTCTTGGTCCTGGTGGAAATAAACAGGCAACAAGCGTTCTACGTGTCATCACTTCTGTCCAATGTGAGAGAATTGCTATTGTACATGCCCCAGTCATTTTTGAAAAAATATTCTTCGTCGTTTAATCTTGACTGCAAACCACCATAAGCTTCGACCACTAGGCTTTCTATCAGTTTGACAATGAGAAAGTCATGGAGGTCGCCATTGTATTCGTAAAAACTCGGAATCGAAAATTACTAATGAAGCTAGAATCACAGAGGTTGAATTCTGTAGTTAGAATCTAAAAGATCTTTCGTTTTGTCAAGACAGTCAACATGGTAAGAACAATCATCTCCTAAAACGATAGGCCATTCAAGGCTGAAAAAAATAGGTTAGCCTTATTTCTCGATCGTTTAGAAAGTTGATAAAAGTTGAAATGTTAATTTTCCTTTCTAAGTTCATAGCAGACAAGACAGTACAGATTATACTCAAGAAATATTCGAATACTCGAGTATTATATCGTTTCCTCATTAGCTGTCTAAACTATAGGTATTTTGCTGGCCATCAGTGAAATCGAGTTCACGTTTACAAGACTCATACAAACCCACAGAACAATCAATAAATATTGCTTTTTCTTCGCGGAGCAAAAATCGCACTGTGTAACTTCGCAAACTAATTCCTGAAACAAGGTAGAATCTAACATTGGTGCTTTGTTCACATTTTCTATCCTTAGGACATAATTGATTAGATTTTACTTGTAATTGTATCCAACTATTGAAGGAGATGGTAATGTCATAGACCTCTAATCACATTATTAGTTTGCTTGCGATACTGTCACTCCAAAGATAATCGTCAGACTCAGCTTCTCAGTTTTACTTTTGCTTTTAGACTCAATGTCTAGGGTAATATTATTTTGACGGTATTTTATTAGAATATCAAGATAGATAGATTTGGTAAACCTGGACACCGGCCTTCTATGTGACTTTTCCGTTTGCTAACATCATTACTGAAAACAGTATTTCATTTCACAATCAGGGTCCCTTATTCTGTATCCCGTCTGGACCTTAACATTAACTGCTATATATACGACAATTTGCTGTATCCACTCAATATTGACCTTGCTGCATGTAACACAGTGATTCCTTCTGCGAGTCGGTTTACCGCACTTCGCCTACTGACGAGGCTGCCACTACTGTGACAAGGTGTCCAAATTATCCTCGTCATCATTGAAGCAGGGGTATAAACCTATTTGCCACTCCACTGATCCTATGAAGGTAAGGGGGATCAAGAACCTAGCCCTATCAGAGACGGACGATAATTTCAGAGGTCCGTGTTCAAATTGTGCACGTTAAAGAACCATTGGAAGTTGGAAATCGAGAAGAGTAGGCTAAATGGCGGCTGTGCGGTCAAAATTAATTCCTACCACAAAAAAGTCACAGTGGGCTGATCACCTGCTTAGCCCAATATCTTGATTCAGAGTAAATCTGCCTCATAGAGTGGGCCCTACACTGTAATGGTAGCAGGGAACTGGATAAGAAGAAGATGATAAATGACAGAATGTTGGCCCCTGTAATTTTGTTCCTTTTTGACATTCTTCTAGCATTGTTTATTTCCGTTCAAATAAAATTTACATTTTACTGTTGCTTTAGATTTATTTTGCTTACAATGAGATGGTTTTAATAATCAACAATGTTTCATTTGAATTTTTCTTTAGCTGTCGGGAAAAATGGATTCTTTCTCAAGTGATGCTAATAATGGTGATGTAGGAGAGAACAGTGATGGACCCTCACCAAGTAAAAAGCAAAGACTCTCAGTGACACAAGATGCTGTTGTGGATTCCTCTGGAAAAGAGAAAAACTATGATCATGATAATGTTAATAATAATAATAATGATACTTTTCATGTGTATTCTTTATCTAGGATTGATACAGTAGAATATGTTCTAAACGAGGCAGATGTTGACAGTGCAGATAAAAAAGGGACCCAGTGTCAAAATATTGAAGTTGTTGATACTTTGCCTGACACGCTGGAGGATGAAACTGTTAATAACCCAGAGTTAGATTGTTTTAGCCATCATAAGAAGGAGGAGGATTTTGCAGGTGGTGATAAGAGTGATTCATTCAAGAAAGGTGCTGAGACTTTCAGCAAAGAGAGAGGTGCTGTGTCTGTACCTGGTCTGAATAAGGTCACTTCATTAGTTAGGGATGCGAAGATTATTGCATCTGTTGTTCCAGAAGCAAATTACAATGTCATTTACAATAAATTGCTAGAACACAGGAGTAACGAAAACAGATTAGATGTAGTGACTTCAAACCTGTTGGAAGTGGAAAGCAGCAAAGCTCAGGAAGACCATATACCCACTATAATTGAGGACCAATCTACTGCTACTATCTTTGATGATGTTGAGATTGTGATGAAACAATTTCCAACAGCAAATGCAAATGTTGTATATGATTTTCTGGAGAGAATAAAAGATGAGCCACACAGAGTACAAAAAGTAATTCAAAATTTGGGTTTGGAAAAGCAAGAAAATGCGCAACCTGCCAATGAATTTAAGTCAAACATACTGAAGAGGCACAGCTCAGTTCTCGATGATCCGGCCTTGGCAAATGATCCCTTATTCAAAGACATGAGAACTGTTGCCAAGGTGTTCCCCGATCACGATAGGAATGAAATATATGCTTTGTTGGAGGCAAATGTTGGCAAAAAGGATAGACTTCAGATTGTGATAAATGAGTTGCTACAAACGGAAGCCAGAAAAAATGCTGTAGATAAACACCATTCCTCATTAAACATTGAATCTGTACCGAATCAAATAACAACACCATCAGTGACTGATCTCACTCTCACAGGTAATGAACTCTTGTTTTTTTTAATTTATGCTCATCTTCTTTCTTTGAACTAACAATTTCTATTGAACTTGTGACTTTCAGCTCGAATTGCACTCAGTAAAACAATTACATATCAGGCATGATATGACCAGTGCTTCCTCAAAATCTGCAAGTAGATCAATACCATACATGCTACAGAAGCTTATATATATGGATTTCAAGACAAGCAGATAATCAGTACCAACACTATACTTAATTGTTCATGTTAATGTTAAACAAGTTTGATATGTATCCTCTCAGTTGGTGGAGAGGTTTTGCCATTTAACATGGTTATAAAAGGTACTGTGGTTGCAGTATGAATCACTGTCAGTAATACCAGTAGTAATCAAGTTGGATATTAAAGTCTGTGATGCTTTGTGATTTGAATTTTGTTTAAACATTAGAACAATAGCCTGGTCTTATATTCTACCTCTGAAATGCCCAGGCTACATGCTTTATTGGGTAGTGAAATCGGCTGATATTTTACCTCCTTAGAAGGGGTTCTACTATTTTGTCTGCCCTGCTAAAGATCCTGAGGGAGTTTTAAAATCTCATAAAGAGTAGACTACTAGTAACAATTGCGAAAACATAACTCCAATATTGAGATACTGTATTATCCCTAAGAAGGGCACCCACTGTCATATGGCTGTCACCACAGTATGAAAAGGGATGCCCGGCTGGTTGAATTAAGGCATCACAAGCGATTGGTAACCTTATTATTAAGCAGTTGCGCACCGTGCTTGTTGGTGTAAGGTCTTTAACCGTGGCATATCCTAAGTGGTGACGTGAGGCGGAAAGGGCCAAGTCAGAAAGATGTTACTAGGTCCAGACACTCGACAAGTTCCTAGAAATGATTCCATGAAGTGCATTATTAGGGTTACTTCCACCTGATATTAGTACAAAATAAGCGCACCCCCCTGGAATCAATTTTTCAATATGGTAGTCTTGATCAACCCTAGGGTGATAAGATAAAGAGATTATAGGAGGATTGTTTGATAATATCATCACAAATTAATTCCTTCCATGGTTCACAACAAACTTCTAATGGAGCTAGATGCAATTACAATATAATTGTATGTTAAAATTCACTCAGATTAAACATTTAAAAAATATGAATTGTTCCAGTCGTTTTGCATTTTTCAATTATTTCAGAGGATGGTTTGGAGGAGGATGTAGAACATCTACGTCTACTTTTTCCTGACTGTGATCCTAATTATCTGTATGAGAAACTCGAAGAAATGAAAGATGTCAACAGACGAATGATTTTAGCTGGAGAGCTAACGGATAAAAAAGACTATCCAAAACTCAAAGATAGATTGGAGAAGGAAAAATTGGCAGATGAAAAGAAGAAAAAATGTCAGCGCACATTTACAGAGGAGGAATTTTTAAATAAGTTTCCAGATCCCCATAAAACATTTGGTGATGGCAATAAGGTTTTGTCAGATATATATAAGGCGCATGCAAGAGCAAGTATCATTAATGACTTTTTGATGATAAAGAAATATTACCTTAACAGGGTTTTAAAGGAACACAACCATCGCTTTTACCTAGCATCCAAGAAAATCAACAATGGCCTGGTCCATATTCCAGTCGGTGAGTTCCAGTTTTTTATTGAAATGTTTAACTTTAATTCATGGACTTCAGTATTGATATTTATTATTATCTAATTTTACTTGTCCTGTTGTCTTGACGACCCTGAGGGCACCATAGAAGATCTCTCAACCAGTTCTCACCATTCGTCTCGCTGTGATGTTGTCCTTCTATCTCACCCTTTATTTACCTCTCTTTCTACTTCCTTGGCCCTGCAGGATCTATTTTTAAGATTACCTAACGGGTGGTTGGCGGGACCCCTTCTGTGCGCTGGGGGGTGCTAAACCAGTCCACACTCTTTCCTTTGTCTTCTCTATCCTCCTCATCTATCGTCCCCGCTCCCATGTAGCTTTCTGTTCTTTTCCTGGAATCACGGACGATAAACTCGGAGGTCCCGTGTGTACGCTGCGCCCGCTAAAGAACCCTTGGCAGTTAAAAATCGATAAGAGTCTGAGTAGGCTGCAAGGCCGCTGTCCAGGCAAAATCAAATTCCTACCACAAAAGTCACAGTAGTGGGTTGATCACCTGCTTGCCTTAATATTTCGATCCAGAGAAATCCAGCACTCATAGTGCTGGCCCTACACTGTGTAAAAGGTAACTGGATAAGAATGAAAGAAAGAAATTATGACGAACGAGTCACACTAGGTGAAATTTTTTCAATTTGATTCTGAGGCTTGTAGGACGAAAACAAAACTAGATAATCCGGGGGTTTTTTTTCATTATAAAGACAGATTTCCGGTGAATTGAAGGAGTGTTTCGGACGATAAACTTGGAGGTCCCGAGTGCACGTTGTGCACGTTAAAGAACCCTTGGCAGTTAAAAATCGATAAGAGTAGGCCGCAAGTCGGTTGATCACATGCTTGGCTTGATATCTTGATCCAGAGAAATCCAGACTCATTGTGCTGGCCCTATACTGTAATGATAAAAGGGAATTGGATAAGAAAAGAAGATGTTTTATGAATTGAGTATATCTCTTCTGCAGGGGCTGCCTGAGTAAAACTGTTTCGGTCACCTCAGACCGGGATAAGGACTGACTGATCTACTGGAATCTACTTCTGTTCTATCTGTCGTCCCCCTTGTCTTACATTTTCTCAAGCGCTTATGACCCATGAGTGTTGCAAGTGCCTTTTCCTAAACCTTGATTTGTTTGAAGCCGTGTGGCGGGCGCTGAAATGACCTATCTGTGTCGATAGAGCCCTAAAACAGCAACAAACAAACAAGATTACCTAAATACAGGAAATATATATTGATAATTTATTTTCTATTATTTTTATTATTCTATACTGATCTTTTAACTTTATATTATTTTGTTCTGTTGTCATTGGTGTATGCTCTGATTTTTTTTTTCATTTTCAGCGGAGAGGAAAACCCGCCGTAGATTTATGGCAAGGAAGCGTACGAAAGTGGAACCAATGCCAACGGAGACTGATGAGTATTTTTTCCATGAATATTGGTTTGCTCACAATGAACTAAAGTTAGAAGGTAGAAATCCTTTTTATTTATTATAATATATGAATAAGAATAGATTCCTTTCGCTTTTTCAATGGAGTTGTTGTGCGTTGATGGTATAAATCCATACAAGGATAATTGTTTATGAGTGTGGGGAGCTTCGTGGCTTAGCGGTAACGCTTTCACTACATGAGCAGAAGTTACTGGGTTCGAATGAACTTTCTTGAGTTTCATGGCTCTTTCCTTGTGGATTCCATATGGAATCAAGTCCTATTGGAGATGGACTATAAATAGGAGGTCCCGCCTTGATATAACCTAAAATGTGTTGCCAGGGACGTAAAACTAACAACGTTCAACTTTAAACATGTTTATGAGTGTTTTATCCATCAATAGCAGTTATTTTTATGTAAAACCTTTGTAACAGCAAACATTGATATGTACAATTAAGAATAACCCTTTGCCTTTTATAGGTTTTAAGGAGAGATCTTCATATTGTCAAGGTTTTTAAATGAAAACTTTTAGAATTAATCATTTCATTTTCATTATAATAACGGTATATTGATGAAAATAGTTGTCGAAAATTTTTAAGCAAACCTACTTTTCAGTAGATAGAATTTTGGGGTTTATTGAAATTGGGCCCTTTGGGGAAATGGTTGAAGGAACTCATAAAGATGTGACGTGGATTCGATTTTAACAGAGCCAACCATAACTTTTGAATGATTTTATATCATGAATAGATTATGTGAAACAAAAGGAACTGGCTCGTCAAATGAAAGTGGAAGAGGCAAGAGAAAAAGGAGAACTGTATGAATGTGGCTGCTGTTTTGATGATGAATGTCTATTTGAAGACCTTGCCAATTGTCCAGAAGGCCACCTGTTCTGCAAAGTGTGTATAGTTAGGTCCACTGAAGCAGTGTTTGGTGAAATGAAAACAAGGTATCTCAGTATAGTTCTTGAAATTGTGTTTTTGGGCATAGGTCTCAATTTTTTTTAAAGACAGAATTTGCAGTTGTAATTGTAAAGAATCATCTTCAATGCCTATCAGTTCAAATATGGATCCTTTATATATACACTTGTTAAAGTTGCTATTTGAAAAAGGCAATTTATAGGTCTTGTGTTCTGCTTTTTTAAGTGGGTTTCTAAAAGTGTGTGCTGTGGGCATTTATCATAGAGAATGAATGTAGATGTATGACTTGACAAAGGATGGGTAGAACTTTAACAATGATGGCTCAACAATTGGCACAAATATATTATCTATCTTGTTGACTCATTTATGGTCAACTTTTGAGTTATCTTTAACTCTTTCCCTACCGCCCCAAAATTCCCAAAGCTCTTAAAAAATACCAGAGCCAACTAAGCAAGAAACTAAAACAGGCTATTTAGAGCGGCGGCTGGTATGTTATACTTTGGCAGCACTGGCCATATAGTACAGCTGCTGGTACGGAAAGAGTTCATGCACTTTTTGATAAGATTTGTCGATTTTTTTTTAACATGTGACAAGTAGGGAGTTTATATGATTTCTTGTGTATTTTATTTGTTTCATTGGATTATGTTTTTTTGTGGGGGTTTAAAAAAAAAATTAATATCTACCCTCTTATGCTTAATTTCATTTGTATTTCAAAGATTTCCTTGCCTGAGTGGTTTTTGTGATCAACTGCTGCCTCTCAGCACCCTGCAAGGGATCATCCCAGCAAATTTGTTTTCCAAAATAGTAAGTCGCATGCAGGAGGAAGAAGTGTTGCAAGCTCAAATACCAGATTTAGTGACTTGTCCATTTTGTCCATTTGCTACCATTATGCCCAATTCAGATGATAAAGTCTTGAAGTGCCTCAACCCTGAGTGTCTTAAAGAATCGTGCAGGTAACTATGATTTAGTGATTGTCATATGGATTTAGAATCAACTAGTTTTGCAACTTAAAAAAAGTTTCTAAAAATTTGGAGTTTTACACCCTTTTCAACACAGAAAGGAGAATTTGAGAAGATTCCATGTGAATCTTCAGGGCAAAGCCATGAAATCTCTGAAAAGTCCAGAGAAAAAAATCCTGCACTTGGCGGGACTGTGAATCAGATCCTCAGTATCCAAATGCAAGTGACTTAACCACTGTGCTAGGGATGCCCCCATTTCGGAATTTCAATTTGATAATAATAACAGTGAATGTATGGCAGTAATGGAGTGTGCCTTTTCCATAGTTAAGAATGCTCTTACTGGAACTAGAAGCTTCTATTCACCCTGTAGTCATCAATGTATTTGTGGTGTAAATTATTAGATCATCTGGTCAGCACTGGGGTGGACGAGTACCACGGCACTGTCAGTTGAGACACCGTGACTGTGTTGAGGCCATGTGCTAATGAATAAATAAATGTTCTTAATTTTCTTACTTTTTTTACTTTAAGCTTTAAAAATTATCAGCAGTCATTTACTGCTGCAAGAAAAGTTACTATTTGGGAGGGGAAAAAATTCTGTGACATGTTTACGCAACAATATGTGGTGATCATATTGGATTTTAAACCTTTACATTTTTCACTAAGGCTTTTTTCTTTTTAAAGTAGGACTGAAATTTTGCACAGAGCTTTCTCTAAGATAAACCAAGAAACAAATGAAGGGTTATTGTAATTGGATAAAAAAGACATAAGTTTCAGAGGTAATCAAGGGTATGAAAAATGTCTGTAAAAAAGCCGAAGGGAATTTTCTGCCCAAAAAGTATGCATTGAGAAAGCAGTCCTCAAAGATCTAAGAATGGTTAAAAGAGTGCATAGAATATATTTAAAAATCAGCCAAAAAACTAGTTTTGACGCATGTTTCACTTTCCTTTTGTTGTCACACATAATTATTAATAGTTGTAGATTATAAATTTTACCTTAGTTAGAAATTGATATATGAACAGATTTTGAAATATTCGCACATGGCCTTAATGGCCTGCGTAACGAAAGTCTGATCGGTGATTTTTTTGTTTAAACTTTCATTCTACTTCCTGACTCCAATTATCAACGCACAGTACCATATAGAGCATCATATTAAACAGTTTAAATAGTCCTTTTTACTGTACACATTTCAAGAGTCTACAGTTTGTAGAAAGTACAGTTTCACCTGTGTGAAATGGCAGCACAAATTGACCTTCTTTACGCTGAGGGTTTTTTAAAAATTGAATCTTTAATGAAGAGGCGGGACCACTGATTTATAGTCCATCTCTGATAGGACTTGATTTCATGAGGAATCCAAAGGGTCAGACCCATACAAACTCGAGAAAGTTCAACTCCAACGGAGGAGAAATTTTTGATTAAAAGCAGTTGGATGAATTGAGTCAGTTTGGTGAATTGAATCTTCTTACTCAGTTCGGCTCGTCTGCTCGTTTTACTGCTAGCGGATCGCTTTAACATTACTCAGACTTGGCTTGCTGATGTCATGATTTCATGCCAGCGAGCGGCTCATAAGTAGCAAATTTGGCCCCCATTTAGATCTGAATCTATCATTGTATAATTGGAACTGACCTATCAATATTTATGTACTTCTTTCAGATTGTGTAACGAGGAGAGTCATATTCCGTTGAAATGTAATGAGGTTGAGAGCAAAGCAGGCACCAGAATGCGTACCTACATAGAGAATAAAGTTGCAGAAGCAGTAATGAGGAAATGTGATCGATGTGGCAAGAGGTTCCTCAAAGATACTGGTTGCAATAAGATGACATGTGTGTGTGGTGCTAGCAGCTGTTACAATTGCAAGGAGCAGAATATTGATTATGACCACTTCAATCAAAATACAAAGTAAGATGTTCTCTAAGTGCAATTGTAATTTATTTTTTCGTAATTTTTTTAATGGCTTTGCCATCCAGGAATGGGAATATGTTTTAGAGTAAAATGATTGCAGCCAAACATGACTGCAGTCATGAATTATATGATCACCCTCTACATTTGTTTTCGTACACCATCATTGTTCTGGTAATAAAGCTATAAAGGTTTTAAAGCAAGCTGTTGTCTTTTTTTTTCACTTACATATCAAATATTCAGTTAATCACAGCAATCTGTTGGCCAAAAGATGCAACTATCAATCTTAATCATTTGACAAACATGTCATAATGTCTTTAAAAAGGCAATAACGTGATAATCAATCTGCTTCTTTCAATTAACTCTATTGAGATTCCTGTATGAGTTTATATGTTTTATTTATTTATTTTGCTTCTTATTACAAATTTTTGATGAATTTTATGTTTTATAACTTTGCTATTATCAGGAAATTGACAGTTAAAACTGGGAAAAATTCTTGGAAATGAAGAATAACAATGATGTTAAGAAAGATTTCCATAGTGAAATAAAATCTATTTCAGGAAATGCTTGTTATCAAGGTCAGGGTCCTGAATAATATTCAGTGCACATTTTCAAAGATCATAATTTGATAATGTTATGTTATTGATATAATTATTTATTGTTCCAATTCAGGTGTGCGCAAACGGATGCAAATAAGATTCATGAACGTGATTTGAAAGAGGCAGCTCACAAAGCAATGACAGACTATTTATTGGAGCATCCGGAGTCGGCCGAGCTTGATTTGCAATCTGACTTGAAAGACATTATCCAAAACTGTGAGTATCTTTATCAGGTATAAGAAGAAATGATAAATCTATTTTGATTACATTGTAATTACTTGGTAAAAACATTGATTTATATTTGTTTATTGAGAAATATCAATATTAATAATAAAGTAATCTTATGAGGTGAATTTATATCTGAAGAAAAAAAATTCATGTTTTGGTATGTACTTCAAATGAAAGGTATTTTGACCTCAGTTAGTTTAAAGGTTGCAACATCTAATATCGTTTAAAGCGTTTTAAGATTTTGAAAAAAATTAATTAATTGTGGCCCAGCTGGATAAATTGCTTATTTTTAATGTGGACCTTTTCATTTTCATTGTAAAATTATTGGAAAAGGAATCATTTGTACAGAGAAAAAATAGAATTCATGTACAGCTTCAGGTCTCAGTGTTATCACTATTCTAGCGGGCTTCGATAAAACACACTTTTTAGCGTTTCATTTTTAATGCTACGAAAACAAAAATAAGGTTTAAACTGTCCCATTTCTTACATTACAAGTGTGAGATCCTGCAAATTTGTGGTGAAAACTGTATTTAAAAAATACAGAGTCGTTCCTTGGAGTATGAGGGATCTGCTGTACCCGTAGTCAACTGTTGATCACTTTAATTCAACCCATATTGAAAATATTTATATAAAACCAAGAAACGACACATCCGCACAACATAGACATCAAGAGTAAACAAAAACAAATTTGTAAAAGGACATGCGGCAAAAGCTGTCTACATTTTCTTCAATGGGAAATTGAGCAATCACATTATTATTTTTTGTTAATTTTTTATCAGTATCTCCATAACCCTCTAATAGGTTTTTATGAAATTATAAAAAATATTTGCGATGAATTTAGCATATTATTATATTCAAAACTTTCTTAGTTATGAGTCAATAATTTAGAAAAATGAGCAGTTTACAATCGCAGTGCATACTTAAATAGATTTTAAAAATCATGAAAAAATATCTATTACAAATTCATCACATTTTTTAAACAACGGCTGTCCTTGCATTTTCACAAAATTTTTAAGCAGTTGGTCAATATTTGATGAAGATATTTCATTAAAAAAAATGTAAACAAAATCCAATATGGCCACCATTACCATAGCAACTGTATTATTTAATGACAGTTTTACCTCATCTTTGAGCTACCCAATACCATTATGTCATGTAAAGACTACGTATTTGCAGCTTGACATTCTAACAAATAACTGATTTAGGTGTTAATCGTGTACCCCTCCAAATTATATATGACTTAAGTCCACCCTCTCTCCTTTCTTTATCTTTATCTCTCTATATTTCATACTGCTCATCTTCATTTAGTATTTTGAAAGAAAAAGTGTTTTTCGACAGTTTTGCAGGTCTCAATGTGTTTTGAAAAATAATATATTCTAATTTCTTCCAAACCTACTTCGAATATAAGGTGATTTTTAACAAATTTATTTTCTTCTATTTTTTCCTTTTTCAGATGACCCAACGTAAGTTATGCAGATGAAATTTTAGATACTGAAATGTCTTTTATTTGAATGACTATAGTGGTAATATTTATCACAGTTGAGTAGTCACACAGGGGTCCCAGTGGCGCAGAGGTACGGTTCTTGCCTCAGAAGCGAAAGATACATGGTTCGATTCCCGGCAGCGTCAGT
>JARBEQ010088693.1:0-24253 GCA_030265355.1 Tritonia tetraquetra | reverse complement strand
AACAGAAAGCTACATGGGAGCGGGGACGATAGGTGAGTGGGATAGAAGACAAAGGGAAGAGTGTGGACCGGTTTACACCCCCCCCCCCCCCGGCCCACAGAAGGGGTCCCGCCAACCGCCCACACTTAGATTTTTATTAACCTTAAAGGTTATAATTTAGAAACATGAAGCTTTTGTAATCCTTATGTGGGCTGAGGGGTTTACCACCAAGGCAAGAATAAATATTACGGCCAAAATTTGGGCAACACCTAAAAATGTGATGCTCATTGTGACATTCAAAGTTTTGGGCACAGTGGGATGATCACCTGCTTGCCTCATCTACCTGATCCTGGCCCGGTTTAGCACTCCCCCCGCCAACCCCAGCCCATAAAAGGGGTCCCGCTAACCCCCCGCTGGTAAAGGGCTATAAAGGACATCAGATCATTGATAGAATTCACATACTATTGATTCTATTGTCGTCAGAGCTGACAGAATCATTGTGCTTGTGTCTGTCATCCAGCATTTCACTAGCCATGGAATCCAACATGTCAGAATCTTGTGATTGAGAACGAGACAGATGTCCGAATGGGGTAGGAGATCTATTCTTGAACGGTGATGGGGACCGAGACATGTGGATTGGAGATGCACTTTGTCTCCCCCCAGCGGGGGATGGAGATTTCTTGCGCCATTTTTGCTGTTTCTTAGCAATAAGCTGAGATAGAAAATAGAAAAAAAAGGAGAGCAAGGGTGAAATAAAAAAGTTCTTTGAAAGATGAGTATTGATTAACAAAAGAGGACTGCCTCTCATCACTCCATTTTCAAATTTAGTCTTCTAGTACATTCATATTATGATAAAGCAAAAATAAAATAAAATAAGACAGCAAGACAGTGAATTTCTTAACATTTATAAGTTGACATCTTTAAAGAACTGTCATTCATCAAAAAACAATTATTATTAGGCAAGAAATTTCCTTTCAATTTTCAAATTATAACCTTGCATTTAAAAGTCTTAAAAACTAAAAGAATTTAAAAACCTTTAAAAAATGGCAGAGGAAAAGGAGGAATTTATCATTTATAACATTGCATCACCCCCTCAAACCTTCTAAAATTCAATCTTACATTCTGTGGTCTCTTGGATGTCTCCGAGGTTGACAATCCATGGATAAACTCTGCCAAACTTTCTTCTTCAGAAGTCAAATACGCACTGCCCAGGGTACGAACAATCTCTCCTTTAGTTTTACTGCCTGAAATGTGAAATAAAGCTAATGAGTGTAATAAGATTAAGTGTACCAAAAACCTCTATGGTAAGCACCTCAAATGAACATTTTCCATTTCATTCTATTTCTTATTGGGAATGTGAGAAAACCTTACAGGGAAGAAAAGCAAGACTTCCAAACAAACTTGATCAAATCCATTTATTGCTTTTACTTACATAGCGTCGCTGTCTGATTCTAAAAGTACAAGGGACATTTTTCATGTTTTATTTCTTGTGATGTAAAAGTACATTTAGACCATTAGAATTTAAGGTGGGAAAACTTGTTCTCACAGGATGAAGCACAGAGGACTTAGATTCTGGTAGAGAAAAAAAAGGTCTTCTCATTTTTCAGTGATTTAATTTAACGACTAATTTCTAGATCATGACACAAAAATAGGCAGTCTGATTTGCTGACACATTGCTCATTGAATACAGGATGTTTTTCAAATAATAAGGTGTCTTTTGGTTGAAAGTAAAAAGTGAGAAAATTTGCAGTTGTACGTTTATAATCTGACAGCGACGGTATATATATATACGCAATTGTAATGAGGTCAACTATACAAACAAAAAAAACAAAAACCTTGTTTTTCACAACTCTATAAACATAATGAATCTATGTTTTTTTCAAAACTTTTCTAAATTTCTTCTTTTAATAATTTTTCTCTGATCTTTATTTAGCATATTGTCCACTCAAATATATTTAAGGCAATAAATTAATAATTAAACAAATATCAAGCAGTGAAGAGTAAAAAATACAAAAACTTTAAAAAATGTATTACTCCTTCTAGGGGCATCCACTCTCTCCGTGGACACATTTTGTTGTTTACGTTGAGGACTTGGAGGTCCAATATCTAGGTGAACATCATCACTGACTGTCTTACGACTCTTCAAGAATCTTTGATTATCATGACCAATGCTTGTGTCTGCAGATCCAGGCCTTTTCCCAGCGTCTGATCCTCTCATACTTTCATCGGATTCACTGTCCCCAGACCTGTGCCTTCTCAAAGGTACTCCGCCAGATCGACTTGTAATTTTGTTGGCCAAAGCACTTGCTTTATCAAGAGCTGATGTTCTCACAGGATGAAGCACAGAGGACTTAGATTCTGGTAGAGGAAAAAAAGGTCTTCTCATTTTTCAGTGATTTAATTTAACGACTAATTTCTATACATCTGACAAAAACACAACACTAACACATTAACCTTTACCAAACATGTTCAGTA
The DNA here is from genome assembly GCA_030265355.1 of Tritonia tetraquetra. Lineage (NCBI taxonomy): Eukaryota > Metazoa > Mollusca > Gastropoda > Nudibranchia > Tritoniidae > Tritonia > Tritonia tetraquetra. The sequence goes on along the minus strand of JARBEQ010088693.1, from coordinate 21,799 downwards.
TCATCTCATTGTATTGTATATAATTAAATCATATGAATTGCCTCACCATTCTTCTCATTCTCCTGATCAGAACTTAAATCATTCAACAATTCGACAGAAAAAAATAATCACAATCATCAATGCTTTAAGTATTTTAGTGCACAACAATTTAGCTTTTTATCGCTGTTACTGACAATTGTGAAATTATGATTTAAAAAAACAGCCACCCATGCGGTAGTATTAACAGGAAAGAAAAATAAACATTATATTATAGTGCATGCACGAAAATTATTATTTAAAAACTAAAGGTTCAAGCAATATGTACAAGAGTTTGAAATCAAAATGTAGAAAATTTACCTGCTCCTTTTCTCCTCCCTTCGATTATGATTTCTTTGCCAGGCCTATTTTCTTCATCATCACTATCAACACCTTTTCCATAGCTAGCTTGCACAACAGCTTCAGTTTCAGGTTTTTTCTTTTTGAGAAACTTACTGCCACTGCTACTTGGTTGTATGGCAGGAGCAGCAGGACTAGCTGACCTTCGTCCTCTGGGAGTCTGCATTGCATCGGCACCACTTGAGATGGAAATATCCCCATATTCTTCAAAACCAACATTTTTTGCCTGTTGGGTTTTCTGGGATAAGCTTTGAAGATAAATCTAAGGCGGAAGAGAGAAAAAATAAAAGATGTCACATAAAATTCAGATACGCTTCAAAGATAATGTAACTAAGGTGAAAGAGAGAGAGGAAGAAATCACATAGACAAGCATTGATAAAGCACTTCATGGCATTTTTTAGTTTCAATAAGATTGAAATCAACAATGAGAGAATGATGCAACCTGCATTTCATAGCTGCATAGTTAGTTCAAAGCTATCTGACACGACCTTGACAAATCTTTCAAAATGGAAAGGATAGATTGCTGACTGCACATGACAACATTGCTACTTTTACTTTTACCAAAAAAATAAAACAAGAAATAATAATGAAAAACAAAGAAAAGAGAAAAAAATCAGATATAAATGGGGCCAAGGAATATCGCTAATATTCTTTTAATGATAAATAAAGTGTGTTTTAAAAATGGGATTATAAGATCAATCTGTGTTTTACAGAAATGCATTGGCATCAATTTTTTTAAGTATTGCCAAAAGTTATAATGCAGTTTTAACAGATTTTTTAAAAAGTAAAAAAAACAAATACGCTAGCATGGCAGTATACAATCTGTCATTGTGGTTTTTTGCGGCCGCAATGGCAAATTCGCGGCCGCAAAATTCGCACTTTCCGCAAATTTTACAATTTTTGATAAAAACAAGTATTTTCTTGTGAGTATATTGTGTAATAAAATTTTGATGCTTCTCTTTGCAGGTTTCTGTGCTCTCAACCTTTTGTTTTGAAATGTGTAATTGATATCATTAATCACATCGAATGCAATTCTAACTTGATTGACTTTTTGTTTGCATCTATACATCACTGTAATATTCAATTGCCCTCCGGGTATAAATAAAGTTGTCTGAATCTGAATCTGAATAGTTAACTCAACATGCAAAATTTGGCAATGTGTTACGGCAAAATGTGGCAAAATTTGTTTTTTGTGGCAAAAAATTGAATTCTTTGAGGCAAAATTTGGGGTTTCAAATGGCAAAAAAACATGATGACAGTACAATCCTCTCATCCAAATTTTCTCACAGTCAAGATGGCTCAGTGGTTAAGACATTTGGCTTCCACAGTGGAGATCATGCATTTCTCTGATAAAGGACCATTTTATCCTGAAGGGGACAAGTGTCACCTGCTGGAATCCAGGTTTTGTAATTACCCGGTGAGCTTTAAAGCGCATGAAGGGGCTCACTGAATATGCCTTAGCCATTGGCAAGACAACAGACAAAAGCAAAATCCTTGCTCTACTACTATCATTCCTATACCCAAGTTGCGTGTTACACGTTTACGAATTTCGCTTCTGACCACTAATTAACCTTTCATTACATTTACCAGTCAAGGTGACATTAGCATGTGTGAACCTTGTTATCTGATGAATGGCAATTAAGCCTCTATCATTGCGTTATTTGTTTTCGTTATTACGCTTACCACCTTGTTTGTTTGTTGCTGTTTTAGGATTCTATCGACACAGATAGGTCATTTCAGCGCCCGCTACACGGCTCCAAACAAATCAAAGGTAACTAGATGTCACCCATAGACCACTAGGAAAGACATGCAGTCCATGGGTGGCACCCACAACTGGGGGAGCTGCACAAAGCAATTTGTTGCTAATAAACGGCAGTTTAAAAAGTCGGTGCAGTTGACGTAACACAGGGAAATGTAACCAGTATCGCTCGTCTGTCGTAAGGTGGGGCGAGGGTCGGAGTTGACCCTGCTGACCTCACTGCAGGTAACTTTGTTTTCTCTATATGCATCTTGTTTTGGCAGTGTGGTTAGTGATGTGGTGACATCAAAAGTATCAGGAAAAAAAGGAGGAAAAAGTGAAAAGTGGTATGCAACAGTGAGAATCAATCCCATCTCTGTCAATGGCAACTCCAGATAGAGGAACACACACGCAACCTACTGAGTAATGCATCACTTCAAAAATGGTTTCAAACTCAAGCTGCATTGTGAGGCCATGTCACTGACTACCGTAACACGACATACATTTGAGTGTTGGGTTTGATTCTCTCTCATGCATACCACTTTGCTTCTATGCCTATTTTTCAAGCATTATCACATTTTCCTTCTTCCTGATACCATTATCATCACCATTGCTAGCTCTTCTGAATCAAATCAAAAGTAAAGTAAAATAAAGCATAACAATAACATATATATAGCGCATTTCCACAAAGTTCATCATGCTCTATTTCTTTCTTTCTTTATCATTTCCTAGTTTATTTTTCAGTATCTAAAACAAATAAACTTCCTCTACTTGCAACTTCTTTTCTTTGGATCAATCAAAGTAATTTCTCTATCATGCTCTATGCGTTTTACAATGTATAGTTTACCCATGGCAGACCATAACACTCCAGTATCCTGCTCAACTCCATGAGGAGTATACAGTACAAGCTACCTGTTAGGCACTTCAGCACTAGCATTTTGACGAAATTGTTAACTGCCCTTGACCAGGTACTTTTACACCGAGTCAAGTGAAGTAAGCAGAGTAAAGGGCCTTACCCAAGGGCACAAATGCCTGACAATCATAACACAACATGGTGCGCCCGAGTGGTCACCCATCCATTCTCTTTACACATGTGTTGACATTATTTCTTTTCGTTACGATTATTTGAATAGTGATATGACATAAACTGCTTGAATTTCATTGGTTAATTGTTGTATGGCCCTTCAAATACGCTGTTTTACTAGAAAATTCTGGAGGAAGGCATGAGAAATAGCAGCAACACTGTATCACATTACACAAGATGTAAAAATGTGGGACCCGCCACTGCCGTCTGGTGATGTCGTCACAGTCAAAAGGAATGCAAATATGCAAATTTACTATAACGGGACCAACCGTGATTGTAGGTGTCAAGTCTGGTCAAGCGGAGTGCATAATTACAGGACCCACCGGATAAGTGTTAATTCTGTTCCCTTTTACTACTATCAACTATTCATTCATTTTCAAATAATTCATGTGTGCAATGGGGCTATACTGAACTATATGATATAAAGAGATGTATTTGTTTTAGTTCTCTTTTCCTTATAAACCTAAGTAACCATAGGATGATCTGGTGAGTAAATTTACTAGTAAAATCGAGAACGTCACTATCTGCGCAGTGTGTAAATTTACTTCCTGGCACACCAGCATGGGAAGGGCCGGTAAGTAAATTAATTATTTATGAAAAACTAGAAATTTTCGCTGTTGACAAAATCATGGGGAAACCAGGGTCAAGTTTAGAAATAAAAGTCAATCAAGTAACAGCTTATTCTTTCTATCCAGTTCCCTGTTACCATTACAGGGTAGGGCCCGCTCTATGATGATGAGGTGGATTTACTCTGGATCAAGATATCAGTCCAAGCAGGTGATCAGCCCCCTGTGACTTTTTAATGGTAGGAATTAATTTTGCCCGGACTCCCAAATAACAGCGTACAATGTATTATAATAACGTGGATTTGGGGGTTCGTGAATTGGAAATAGTGTCGTGTTCATTGCCCAACCCAATAATTTCACACAGCCAACTGCGCATGCAGTCATTTTATATGCCCATACTTCTGGTTTGGGGGGGTCCCAGTGGCTCAGAGGTATGGTTCTGGCCTTTGAAGTGAAAGGTACCGGGTTTGAATCCCAGCGGTTACAGATGGTGTTTTTCTTCACAAAACTTGGTATAAACCTATTTGCCACTCCCCTGATCCTATGAAGGTAGGTGGGATAAAGAACCTAGTCCTATTGGGGACTGACGATAAATTTGGAGGTCCTGTGTGCAAATTATAAGAACCCTTGGCAGTTGGAAATCAAGAAGAGTAGGCCGAAAGACCACTTTCCGGGCAAAATTAATTTCTACCACCAAAAAAGTCACAGTGGGCAGATCACCTGCTAGGCCATATATCTTAATCCGCCTCATAGAGCGGGCCCTACACTGTAATGGTAACAGGGAACTGGATAGAAGAAGAAGAAACTTCTGGTTGGGCAGCTTTAACTTTATTTAGCTCTTCGATGGTTAGCCTAAAGTTAAAGGCCTCACAAAATTATTCAAAATGAAAATGTGATGTTACTCTGCAAGTTTACCCGACTTATTGGCAGCTAATTATGCCTTGCTAAATATGTGTCCAATCTCCCAAGGGAAAATAATTGAGCAAATTATTCAGTCATCTATCTAGATGTATCATTGACAAAACAAGAATTCAATGGAAAATTACCGCTAACTCATCCTCTTCTTTCGTCTGGATGGGTACCCTCTCTCCTCTTAATTGGCTGTTAACCTTTTTTAACAAATTTGATGCATTGCTACGTCCAGCAGGCATATTGACAAATCATGGAAAGTCTTTTGGACAAAAAATCTTGACAACTGAGAAATCACTGAACAAGGTTCAAGTTCAAGTTCAGGCCAGACAAAAGATCATCTTTCACAAAGATCTTCTTAGAGTCTATCCAGAGTCTAGATCTTCCAATTCTTCAAGCTTGGATTCTTTTTCACAAAATATGAATGGGAAAAGGGAAATATAACCAACAAACATAAGATAAGTAAAGAGTATTCCACAATCATGCTTTTCTTCTCAAGTCAGGACTCGATGAAATCCGAGTGCTGTTGATAACCGGAAGTTTACAAATTTGATGGACAGTCAGATGATTTTTTTTCCAGTAACGTCCCTTGAGGAAATTCCGACATTCACCGTGTCTTTCCGTAATTTGTCGTAAGGGGAACACGCGGGGTGTTCCCTGCCCCAGCGCGTGGTGTATTCTTATTGGTTGGTGTCTTCATCGCGGACCAATCGTGATCAGACAGTTGTCGAGGTCACGTGGGAAGGTTGCCGGCGTATTTATTTAGGGAAGAGCCACCAGTTCATTCTACACGTTTGTCTGGAAGTTGTGTGTGTCTGTGATAGGTGTTGTGTCAAAAATGAAGATTATCTTGTTATTTGCCCTTTTGGGGGCTGCGTTTGCTGAGGAACCCAATGTTTATTTCAAGGAAGAGTTTGACGGTAACTTATTTGTAATTATATTGAATTGTGCAGTTGTTATTCATTCATGGGTTTTTTTGCGCTTGAGGTTGTCTTATTGTTTTACAGTTTTGCGTTTTCAGCATGTGTGGTTGCATGATCATACAATTCACCACAAAATGTTTTTTTCCAGATTAGATATCTGGAATAGTTTGTTCTCAGTATTTTGAAGTCATTTCAGTATTGTATTGAATTGAAGGATGCATTTGCTCGCCAGTTATAACAGTGCCCGGTGGGCGTGGCTTCGCTGGCAAGCAGATGGTCTCTATTACACTTTCTAGAGTTCTCTCTCATATCTACAACCCTATCTAATTTATAGGCTAATTTACCGGGAAAATAGGAAATTTCAGCCCTGATGATTACTGTGGTGCTTTTAAACTTTCGATTGTTATGTCTAACCTTATCACCAAATAATGCCAGCCTGGTAATCAATCCAATGTTCTAGATGTCCTACTATCTGGATCAATGAATGGCAATTTCATAGATTGGCCCATTCCATAGGCAGGACCATGTCTTATCTTTGAAAGTGATAACATATTTCTCCAATGTGCACCTCGTATGTATGTTGTCATATCGAGGCTAACTCCTACCCCTTGTTGCCCTCAGTTAATTTTTGTAGTTCTTGTTCTATACCGTGCCATAAGGCAAGGGTAGAAGTCATAAGAAGAGGGTCTCTATCTATAGATGACCGTTTTGCTTTTGTAGGATGACATTAACCCGGAGCGGTAATCTAGATCGTGATAGCTTATAGGACTGGTATGATTTATTATGGGATGGACAGCATTAGTCTAATCTGCCAACTCAGCTTGTTTTTATTCAGGTCTTGGCAGCAGACTAAAACATTCATCAAATTAGACCATATGTATAGTTTGCTGTTTTAAGGCTGTATCGACACAGGTCATTTCAAAACCTGTATGTATAGAGGTACTTTGATTTAATATGAACTCCTTCACTTGTACCATCTCGTGTCCACTGTGGTAAACATCCCTTTGGACTTCTCATCTCATGTCCAAACCGCATTTTACCCGTAAGGAGTGTTGCGGCCAGTTTCATGTTCATCATTGCTGAACACAGTGCTGGAAAAACTCGGGTCAGATAGATGCGGCAAAAGCAGGTGATCAGTGCATGTTCAGGTTTTTTTTGCATAATCTGGATATTTTATTTCTTAGCTATTATGTCTATGACCATTGGGGTGTACACCCTCTCTGCTAGACATCTAGAAGTAGAAGTATTTCGTAATTAGCTGACTGATTTTGTCCATTTTGTTTTTCAGACTCATGGGAAAGCAGATGGGTGCAGTCAACCCAAAAGTCTGATATAGGAAAATTCGTTTTAACCAGTGGCAAATTCTATGGTGATAAGGAAAAAGATAAAGGTAAGTTTCAAATGACTTCATTATTTATTTAGATTGTCACTTTTAAATTAGTTCATGTGATAGATAAGGAAAAAGATAAAGGTAAGTTTCAAATGACTTCATTATTTATTTAGGTTGTCACTTTTAAATTAGTTCATGTGATAGATAAGGATAAAGATAAGTTTCAAATGACTTTATTATTTATTTAGGTTGTCACTTTTAAATTAAGTCATAGCAACGCAATGTTCACGATCAGTTCCAATGTTTTTTGTGTTGGATTTTACATGTTGTGGTTTCCTCTGTTTTCCCAGGTATTCAAACATCTCAAGATGCTCGTTTTTATGGTCTTTCTGCCAAGTTTGATAAGTTCAGCAATGAAGGGAAAGATTTGGTGGTGCAATTTACTGTAAAGCATGAACAAAACATTGATTGTGGTGGTGGCTACGTCAAAGTTTTCTCCAGTGATCTTGACCAGGCTAACATGCATGGAGACAGTCCCTACAACATCATGTTTGGTAAGTGAAATGTTTGGATCAATCAGCAAAAGAAATAGTGCTGTCAACTTTGTAATGAACCATAGCAAAGTTACTTTAGTCATTTATAACAGCCTGTTAATCCATTCCGGATCAGAAGGCTGTAAAAAAATCTCTGTGAAATTGCTCTTGATTTTCAGATGACTACACATTCTTTAAAAGATCACTAAGCCCATAAAATGAAGATAAACTGAACAAAACAGTAACTATCGTGTAGAAAAATTAATAAACTCGTCAAAAATATAGTTCTGATGGGTTTGTAGTAGAACAAAATTAAAAACAAAGGATACAGGTTAAAACAAACTATTGGGAACGACGGCAAATTTACATTTGATAACGTTAACACCAGATCAAATTCATTAGTACTGTTGTGAATTTTAAAAGTTTAAATGATTTGTCTTTGATAGAGCTTGCCCTAATCACTTTCATTCTGTGACAGGACCTGACATCTGTGGCCCAGGCACCAAGAAGGTACATGTCATTTTCAACTACAATGAAAAGAACTTGCTTGTCAAGAAAGACATCAGGTGCAAGGTAAGTTTATTTTTTAAAATACAAAATTTTGTTTTGTTTTCTAACTTCATTTGTATTTTTGTACTATATGCATATCTTGTCCGCTGGGGCATTGCAGTTTATATGCCTATCAGTTCACAGGAAAGTTCTTCTAGTTACTGTTGATAAAGCATACAGCGGCATTGTATTAAAAAGATTTGTCATCATTTTTTTTTAACGTCTACAATTGCTGAACCACAAGTTAACCCCAGAAGTGTCAAATGCTGTACAGATTTTGACCATTCGAGAATGCACTGTTTAAGAAAGAAAAAAATTGCGTGATTTAATGACCTTGCCAATAGTGACCATGAAAGGTGAAGACAACAATTTATCCATCAGTTTTAAAATGAAGGCCTGGTTCTTTTATTTCTGCTTCTAAATTGTTGCATATATTCAATTTTCTACAAGAAATGAATATACTTTTGTGGGGCTAAGAAAAATGTGAGATTATTTTCAATACAATTTGTAAATGTGTCATCCCATACTACATTTTCCTATTTTTATCTTTTCACAGGATGATGTTTACACCCATCTGTATACTTTGATTGTTAGATCAGACAACACCTATGAAGTAAAGATTGATAATGAAAAGGTTGAGAGTGGAGATCTTGAGGCCGATTGGGACTTTTTGGCCCCCAAGAAAATCGCTGTAAGTAATTTTGGAATAAATATGCTTGTTTGATAGCATTTATGTTTTTTATATATATATATATCAGTTGTTGGGAATAAGAGATTGCTTGCTAGTGATCCTATTGGGACATAGAGGGGACATTATTTATCTTATGATTGAGAAGCAATGTAAATAAATACTGGCAATCCTTGTGATGCTTATAAAATTTAATCCCAACTTTCCAGCAAAAGAAAAAGATAATGTTTAAGGCCCATGAGTTTCTATGATTTTTTTTACTGCCAATTGTATTATAGTTTTATGTTTAAACCCTCTCTTGACCAAGGCTATGAAAGCTCTGTCCTGCATGTTTCATCACATTTTCCTTTTAATTTGTTAGGATCCTGATGCCAAAAAGCCAGATGACTGGGATGAGCGTGAACAGATTGATGATCCAGAAGACCAGAAGCCAGAAGACTGGGACAAGCCTGAGCATATTCCAGACCCAGATGCCAAAAAACCTGATGACTGGGATGATGAAATGGATGGCGAATGGGAACCCCCAATGATTGACAACCCAGACTACAAGGTATTGCCATATTGGGTACAATGTAGCCGTAAAATGACAGGGAATAATGATATACTTATCAAAAAGGAATCAGTATAAATCAACCCCTTTCACTGTTGGCTATGATACTAAATTAACCTGTTCCTTACTGTGAAATGTACTGGCTTTATTTATTTCTATTTAAAAAGTGATATATCCTGTATTTTTTCGGGGGGGGGACCGGAAAACAAATTTAGCAACAATATATATGAGTTCTTGATCCAGAGAAATCCAGCCTCATAGTGCTGGCTCTACACTGTAATGGTAAAAAGGAATTGGATAAGAAAGAAAGAAATATATTAGGATGCCCTGTCTCCATGGTCAATTATGAATTTTAATCTAGGCATTGCAAATTTTACTCTATTTTATCATTGTTTGATTTCAGGGTGAATGGAAGCCTAAGCAGATTGACAATCCTGACTTTAAGGGCAAGTGGGTGCACCCCGAGATTGACAACCCAGAGTATGAAGCCGATGATCAGCTCTACAAATATGACGATTTTGGACACATTGGCTTTGACTTGTGGCAGGTATGAGACTGGCAGAAGATCTAACATATTTTTTATATGAAGAGTCAATGGGAATATTTTTTTGATAGCGTCGACATCTAAAATGTTTAAAACCGCATAGCCTAAATTCAAATTGCCGGATTTGAATGACTATTCAAGATAAATTGGGTGAATTCTATTGCCTGAAGTTTTATTACAACACATACCTTATTACAAGCTGTATTTGAGGAGTGTTCATAGAGGGACCTCCATTTGGACTATTCACGTGAACTCGGATTTTTCATTTTTAAACACTTCCACATCCAGTATAGATGATTCAATTTATGACATGTCCAGGGCAATATAACTCACAAATTATGACATCTAGACAAGAACTATTATCTATATCTTGGTTTTTGTTGTTTGTTAACCCATCCTAAGGCTGGTCTGAGTAACTACCTTCTATACCATGACCTGCCTGTGTTGATAGAGCCCTAAAACAGCAACAACAAAAACCTGAGCTAAGAGAAATAACTCAATTTTGACAAAGAGTGATTTCTTAAGGAACACATTTAATTTTATGCCCATAAAATTGGCAATCATTATAAGCTTTGTTTCAGCGGGTATTATGTAGGCATTAAATACCCCCCGCGACAGGGGCATGTTTATTTTACCCGATACATTAATAGGTATATTGCTGCGGACATGAAAAAATGTAGCTCATTTTTTAAAGAAGAAAAAAAATATCTAAGAAAGATTTAAATTATTTTGTTTTTGTGAATTTCATTATAGTAGGGGTTTAAGTAGTTCATGATTGATAGTGTAATGACTTACTTATTAAAATTGAGATACTTTGTAGCTTAGGGATAATACTTTCACTTTGTGAGCAGAAAGTAGGTGCTGGGTTCGAATCCCGACAGAGATATTGGGATTTTTTCCTTTTGAGTTTCATGACTGGCCCTGTAGATTCCATATGGAATCAAGGCATATTGGAGGTTCTGCTTTTGATATGACCTATGTGTTGCCAAGGATGTAAAACTATTAAACTAACAACTTAACTTTAATTAAGATGTAAAAAGAAATAGCTTAGATTCAATTACCTGTTAATGAAAGTGATAAAAACATGTTTTTTTAAGCATCTATTTTTTTGTCAGCGATGGAGACGTACATTAGAAAATAACGCCGCTCGCAAGATTTAGTAATTATTGAAGCGTCAAAAAAGTGTAAATGGGCTTCGAGTCACATTAGGATGAAATGGTTAAACTTGTGGGTATTGTTCATTATGATTGTTGGTTTGTGAAAGATGTATAGGCATTGATTCTTGGTCGAGTTATGACCTTTTTGAGTGACAGAACTCGAATTTGTAGTATTTTCATATACCAGTAGTTAATTTTACTTTTACTGGTTTATTGCACCAATAATTATTAATGATAATGCTGCTGGTGTCTGTATTTAACTTTTTGTGTATTCAACATTTAATGTTTATGTGAAAAAAATGTCATTTCAGGTGAAAGCTGGCACCATCTTTGATAATGTTTTAATTACTGACGATGTGGAATATGCCAAAACACATGGTGATGAGACGTGGGGACAGACCAAAGACCCAGAAAAGAAGATGAAAGATGGACAAGATGAGGAAGAAAGAAAAGTACGAGAAGATGAAGAGAAAAAGAGAAAGGAAGAAGAAGATGCCAACAAGGATAAAGAAGGGGATGATGAACCAGAGGATGAGGAACCTGAGGATGAGGAACCCGAAGATGACGCTGAAACTACACATGAAAAGGATGAATTGTAGGCTGCAGCATTATGTCTAGTATTAGGAAAAATTATTCATCTTCAGGTGTTATTTTCATTTATCATTGACAACATTCATCGGGGTTGTTTGTTTTTCATTTATTTATTGGTACCATCTCCAGTCTTTGTCAAGTAGATAATGTACTGTTTTATTAAGGGTCGGTCTTGCATCATCATTTTTGACATTTGTGTTTCTGTTATAAGTTACTGAGTAAGAAAGCCATGCTTGTTTTTACAGTTGTGGATGGATACGAGTGTGTCATGGATGAGTCAAAAACAGAATGTATGTTTATTGATGTTTTGGTACATGGAAGATGCTTGTGTGGTGTATGAATCTGGATGCCTTTTACCAAATTTTGCTGATTTGGTATTAAAACTTTAAAAACTTATTTTGTTGCATTTGTTAAATTTCTTTGTCAATCTGTTTTGGATGAAAATGAGATTGTGGTCTATCACGGAGATCTCTCCCAACTCTCAATGAAAGGTTCGTACCAGTTTCTACCCCTTGTTTATTGCCTGACCTCCTCTGAACTACATGGTGAGCACAAAAACCCTCCTTGATATCAAGAAGTAATCGGATTATGTTTACAAATGATATGGCTTCATCCGATTTTAAATGAGTGCTGGTTCTAGCGGTACCGTACACAGATGTTTTAACAGTTAAGTAATGTATCTGATGAAACCATATTAATGTTCCATTAAGTTATTATTGCTATTAATTCTTGAAATCGAGGAGGGGTTTTGTACCCACCCTGTAGACTTATACTGTAATTGTTTGTCTATGCTGCTTGCTATACTATCTGAATTAAACAAAATAATTGGTTACCTGGGAATTGAACCTTCCTGCAGCAACATTAGGTACCCCAGAGGTGAATGAAGTTGTGTCCCTCCTTAATATAGATCTTCGGATACAATTTTAGACTACCTCCCACTCGTTTTGCATTTATAAACAGAGTACAAAAATACCAATGAGTAAGAATTCCGACATGAGAACAAGTCATTGTTTGAAGATACCCAATTATTACTTATCACTTCTCAGTTATAAACGTTTAAGTGGGAGTTAGCAGTACCACCACCACTCTGTTGAGACTTTTTTTTTGCAGAGGTCATTATGACCATTTATTAACTTACCCTGTAATGGGGTGATCAGCTGAAAACCGCCGTTATATGCAGGGTACCCACAGATCAGGGGGAAAATGAAGCAGCGTTTTCCAGGCAGAGAAAACTCAGAATTTGATTTCCTAACTTACGGGCAAAATGATAAGTCCATGTGATGACTCCAGCAAGAAATATTGTTTAACTGATAACTGCTCATACTCACTCCTCCTAGAGAGCAAGGAGTATTTCCAAATGTTTAAACTTTCAGGGGTCCCAGTGGCGCAGAGGTACAGTTCTTGCCTCAGAAGCGAAAGGTACAGGGTTCGATTCCCGGCAGTGTCGGTTTTTTTTCTCAGTGAAAACGTATATGCCACTTCCCTGATCCTATTCAGGTCGGTGGGATCAAGAACCTAGTCCTATCGGAGACGGACGATAAACTCAGAGGTCCTATGCACACATTAAAGAACCCTTGGCATTTAAAAATCGATGAGTAGGCCGCTGTCCGGGCAAAATTAATTCCTACCACAACAAAAAGTTAACAGTGGGTTGATCACCTACTTGGCTTAATATCTTGATCCAGAGAAATCCAGACTCTGCTGGCCCTACACTAAATGGGAATTGGATAAGAAAGAAAGAGGTCTTTTCAAAAAGCGTTTTAAGTCGCACTGGGGATCAGGGGAAAAAAATGTTTATCATGGAAAGTTTGTGGGAACCCTGTCGGTGTCGGACTAAACCAGTTGCCTTTTTTTTGTCTTCATGGCGAACAGACGAGCATTTAGTTAGTGAGTTTGTTTTGCATTTTATTGATAATTAATGCACGCATGGCCCCAAAAAATTAGCTCTCTTTTGAGTTTATTGCTTTCTGATGATAATGACAGCTATAGCAATTTCTTTATAAAAAAAGGAAACGTATGCAAAATCCCAGACATTTGAGAAATTGAAATACCATTCTTATTCTTTATTGCCATCATGGAAAAAACCAGGGAGTGTATCGGGATCAGTTTTATAAGTCAATTCCCATTGCAAGTGAAAGCCACCTTAAGTTAAGATGGTTCAACAGAACTTAAAAACGATTCCAATTCCACATAGACATCCAGGTCGAGAGTCAAGGGCCATGAGAAAAAATCCTGCACATGGCAGGACAAGAACCTGGACCTCCACATAATAAACTGACCTGCATAAAAAAAAACCGAAAAATCTGGATTGCAAGCAATGTCAACAAACATTTGCTTTCGTGAGTAGTGAACACTAATAATAGTAATATCATTGTACCGAAGTCTTTTCTGGCCAAATTCATCAATTTCAAATCAAGCAATTCATTCATTCATTGGCCGCTTGAGCAATAAACAAACAAGGGACTCACTGCACATGGAGCAATATAAACTTCACCTCATCTGACCACGTAGGCCAGCCCTATACTATAAATAATGTGCCCTCAGAAAGTATTTCATTCAATAATAGGCACTGTTAAAAGATGCCAAGACTTTCGAAAGAAAACCGCGACCGTGAAGTTGGGCGGTTGCAAGCCGGTGAGAGCCCTTGGCAAGTTGCAGCGGCTCTGGAAATCCACATTAGCACAATATATCGACTCCTGAACAGATTTCAAGAGACATCCCCCACCGAAGATAAACCACATAAAGGAAGACTACGAAGAGCAACAATAATGCAAGACTGCTATATTTTGCGCCAAAATCGGCACGATCCTTTTCTACCTGCATCAGTTACTGCCAGAAACGCACAGAGATTGGAAGATGATGGCTTCTGCTGCAGAAAACCTGAGCGGAGAATTTACCATGTCATCGACAGCAATATTTACAGTGGGCACATGACCATATAACCTTACACTGAAAGGTACTAAAAGGTTATTGATAAAGAAGACATGACCACATCAACTGGCGAAAATAACATTAACAGCGGAGAAGGGTTCTCCTCAGCGACGAGAGCAGGTTCGATCCTGATTATGACTGAGTGAGGATATGGAGGAGACCCAGACAAAACTTCCCAGATGGAAACATCCTGGAACGTTATCCATGAGGAGGTGCCAGCGTCAGGATTTGGGGTGCCATCGGCATCATCCAATGTCCTGGTCCTGTCATCTTAAAAAATATTGGTCCAGGTTGTGGCAATGGCGTAACAACAACACATCACATCGATCAAGTCCTGCAGTCCCATGTGCCATTTTTGGAGAGGCATCCAACACAATTTTCCAGCAAGATAATGCACGGCACAGCAGTTTTTAACACAGAATAACATCTGGCTTTCCCCCCATCCGCCTTGTTCTCCGGATTTACATCTGATAGAGCACTTTTGTGACATGCTTAAGAGACGGCTCAACCGGTTGGAGCAAAAACCTCATACAGCGATATAACTTGCTGCCGCCGTCGCCCAGACAGAAATAAACAAACTCATCAACACTATGCACCGAAGATGTACAGCAGTTATCAAAGTTCAAAGCCAGTGAAGGTCACACACGGTTAAAACTAATGTTTAAAGCCTTTAATTTAGTGGTCGCATGGTTTAAAATGCGTAATTGTTATTGTACATACAACTCTATAAACTGCCAAATATGGTCATCATTGTCAAAACATGGTCACACCATCATATCGATAAATAAAGTAAATCTAAAAATCACCATCATTTTTGTTGTTTTCAGTTTTCGCATTTCTTTTTCAGTAGAGTAATGATGAATGTTTATATTGAGCCATACGCCCCTCCCGAACAGAGGGCTCTGGGCGCACTACAATTTCAGTTAAGAACACAGTATTTAATAAGCTTAAGACTAAGACACTTGAATATGCGAAGTTCAATCAATGAAATGCCTGTCTGTACAGATGCGTCTTGAAAAGCTTTTTGAAAATATCTAAGTCTAAGGATGAAGACTGGTGAATTTCACTTTCATTCAGTTCAGATGGAAGGCAGTTCCCATACTCTTGTGCCGAAGCATTGGAAACTACGCTCGCCAGCTTTCAGTCAATAGCGTGGAATCTTCAATTTGATAGTGTCTCCGTGTTGAGCGAAGTGACCTGCCAGGTTTGTTGTAGTACTCAAGCAGGTTACTGATGTATGGCAGCCGTGTTGATCACACTAACCATTTGAAAACATTGGTTGCTGCTTTGAACTTGAACTGCACTCTGGGCTCAGCTGTTGGAGGAGAGCGGAGGCGGCGTCTTTCCTTTTCTCCTGGAGAACAATTTGAGCAGCGTCGTTTTGAAGTTCCGTAGGTGGTTTAGTTGCACTTACAGAAGTCCCCCCAAAAAAGTGAATTAACAGTCGTCGATCTTTGAGAAAATTAAAGATAGGATAAGCCTGTTGCACGCTTCTACCGTAATGTAGGGTCTAAAGAACGGTCCTATCAACCTGTTACAAATTTTCATCATCCAATTGCACTATATGACTTTTACCTTCTCTGCTTCTATCTAGTAAACAGAGAAAGAGGGGCAGATACACACAGAGGGAGGGGGTAGGCGATGGGCAACCCTTACTTACACCTGTGTCTGTTTTGTTCATACTTCATACACACACACACACGCACTCAAGCATCCCGAAGCAAACAATGCAAGAACAGCTTATCACAAAAAAACAAAAAAATTTCAAGGTCAAATTTACGGTGACAATTTTTACACCAATTTCAACAAATAAACTATGTAGATTTTAGATAGATGATTCGAAGAAATTTAGGTCATTTGAAATGAACGTGAACATGTGTCCTGTCTAGCCTAGACCTATCCCATTCTGTTCAATCATCGTTGCTATTTAACATTACAATTCAAAATAACAAATATTCTGTTACAAATTAATCTATATTAATATAGTAATCTTCATTTTCATTTTAATTTCATAAAATAAATATTCTTTTTTTCCTAAAGGATTGTTGGAGGTGTGATACGGTCATGGAGTGAAAAATGGTGATTAGAATGTTGTCTCGAGTCAGCTGCTAAAAATAGCTATGTTTTAGTTTGAACATAGTATAAACATGGATACAAAACTTGTATAGTTGGATATCATTGTTGTTCCACTTGTTTTGATCAAACTTTGCATTGAATGCTTGTTAGAAGAACTCACATCAATACAAGTATGATATTCATGTATCAAAACTTGTGTGAATAACAATGATATCATATCCAATGACACCAATTAAATTAACAATTATTTTTGGATAGGAGTCGAGGAGCACTATTCGTTTACAATGAATTTACCTTTCCTGACTCGCCTAAAATATTTCACTCTTAATTTGTATGTGTTTCGCTTCAGTCCATTCAAATGGCACAGTATATATTTCATTGTACAGCAATGGTACTACTAGAACAGCTATCTACCAGACGTGGGTTTTGCAAGGGCATTTACTCTCTCAATAACAACAGGGATTCTAACAATCAGTCACTATCTGCTGTAAAGTTACTGCCCTGCAATGGATGTGTTATTGAAATCGTATGTGGAAGACTATCAAAGAGTACGGACATATTTTTTTTCTTATTTCTTCCCAAGTTTAGACTTGATGGCTTTACAACCTTTACAATAATACTAATACTGAACAAAAAAGTCCAAAACGACTTGAAGATTCCATAATGAATCTCCAGAGCAGCCTTGAAAATTGATAATCAAGAGAAAAGACTCCTCCAGGAAGATTGAACCCCGAACCAACTCTATCAACAACACAATTATTGAGTTACTGGGAAACAACCACAAGGTCAGTGTTACGTGTAGTACAAATGAGGCCTTATGTGCACAGAACAGTAACAGTACAAATGAGCCAGTAATAATAACAATGCAAAACTTGATTCTGATACAAATTTATTTCATGTAGGGTGTAGATAAATATATTAATGATAATGGAAGGTGGTATTTTTCCCAGAAAAATGCAATGAAAACAGCAATAACTAAATGGAGAAACATTTCATCTACAGATGGGTAGAACGAGCACTATGGCTTTATAAGATATTGTCCACTGTAACTCAAAGGGTCATACAACAAAAAAAACAACACAAATAAATTTGAACTTTCAAGCCTGGTAATAAATGAGTATTCTGTCAAATGTAAATTGTAAACAATTAATATGTGACATAACATACCGACCACAGTACCAAAGTATATGCTACTGCTATTATCAATAACATTTTAAATTATTCGTGTTGTGCCATAGTCATGACTGTCTTATACAAGTCAACAAAAACAATTCTTTCTAATCTTAAAACTTAACCCCCCCCCCCCCCCCTAAAAAAAACCCAAAAAACCTTAGACAATAGTCTCTTTCAAACTTTCATTCAATGCAAGTATTTGTAGATTACGTTTATAATTGATATTGATAGGTACCCATTCATCCTTTACATCACATGTTATTTTTTGGAACTTCCTTGTTAAATGGTTCAAGTGAGGGTTGAAAATGTCAGCCTTTTGAAATTCCACAAACATTTGCGAGTCTATTCATGAGTGTTATTTCAAAACATAAACACCCTTCCCAGCAGTCTGTAAAATAATATCACAATGAAACTTTGTGTGCTTCAAGTACAATATCAGCCACAATTCCTTGACATCAAAATAATACTGAGCATTTTACATAAATAATACATCAACCTTTTGAATATTCATTCTCTCGTACATTCAATGAGTATAATGCTAAAATCATAGTAAAATGCAGAAGTTTAATTATGACAGTTATGGGTATTATAAATTATAAGTTCACTTACAACAGAAACAATGTTTCCTCTTAATTTGTTGAATTTGTCAAATTAATCTTCATATTATTATATTAGTCTCTATTTACATGAAAGATACTGGACGAAACAGTGTTCAAAATATGCATCTGTGTCACCCATCAATGGCAAATAGAGAAAAAGAGGGATGAGGCAGATGAGCCCCAGTCCTATGCTGGTACACAAGACACCTCAAAAGAAGATAAAAATGTATATGCAGATAACCGGACTGTCAGTGCAACCCAACTAAACAAAGTTGGAGACAAGTGTGATACTCAATTTTCAATAACAGTAATTTGTCTGTAAAAGCAGATAGTTGGAAAACAAATAGTGTAAATTATTACTGCAAAGTGTAGAAAGCATTTTCTATGGTGAAAAACAGTAAATGCTGTTGTTCACATCATCATCATAGCAGAAATAATCAAATTATCCTATTATTTGTATATATCATTAAAAAATCAGTGCAAGAATTCAGAACATGATATTGAGGTCGGGAATAAAAGCGTTGTGCTTAAAATAAAATATTCTTTATTGTGCCAGAGTGAGCATGCAAGTTTTGTAAAACTATAAACTACTGTTAAAGCAATATTTAAAAGCTTACCTTTGTAAATGAATTGAGAGTGGTCACATTCTATTACCTTATTAGTATTAGACTAAGACAACATTAATCACAGTTCATATAAATGCATCCACAACTATTTATATGTGATAAGCATAGGGTCAAAATGTAGGTGTGCTGGGAAATATCAAGACCCTACCACAAGTGTAACAGGAACGGTTAGGAAATCACCATCAATTGGAAGTCACAATGATAAACAAATCATTGGTGTCACAAGAAAACCACTTAAGTCAGGATTTTTTACAAATGGTTGAAAATTCATGGGGACTTTCCATGACCTTTGACTTTGAGACACCTTATGATGTCAAAACTATTCAAATGGACCAATGATAACATGAGAAAAAGAACTTCAGGACTTCACACATATCTTTTCTTCACTATTTTTAAATCAGTTTTTGGTCACTCCTGAAAAAAGCACCATGACAGACTCAAGTGGTTTGCTTGTAGCACCGACGAAAATTTACATTTCTTAAAAATCAAGGCCATTGGTTTTCACCTATGGATTACATACACCAAAGGACAATTTGGTGAAATACAAAATAAATATCTCATTCTTCAAAAGTGCTTTTACCGCTATGTTGAATCAAGTTCTTTATTTTGTCATAGAAAAATGAATAAAAATAAAAATGTGTAGAAAAAGTTGAGTAAACAAGGCCAAAATTACAGAAAATGAAGCACTTGTGTCATTATTAATTGGTTCTCTAAATTGTTACAAATATAACATTGGCAGCATGACAATAAGTTTTAAATGCATAGATTCAACTTGTAAAAAAAAGGAATCCTTATACAAGACAAGGGATAGACCATTGCAATTTGTAGTATAATTTTAGAAAAGTGACATATATATATATTTATAACAACAACATGCAACAAAAACACAAATTTTGAAAGACATATGATCTTGGCATCTTAGCTCCTTTAAATTATATGCCAGTGTAAAGGCCGTGAATGTGAAAGTTATATTATGATGATAATGGTATAAAGCAGTGCATAACATTATGCCGAAAATTATAGATATTTAGTTGTATAAAGTAAGTTGAAGGCATTAAATTAGTTTTTTTGCATAAAACACTTACACAGGGTATTTTCCACTTTAAGTTTAAAATGAAGCAAAATACAACTTTGATCACAGAAGACAAAAGGATTTAAGGACAACAACAAGTTTTCAATGGGGAAAAAAGTATTATGAATAAAATGATCACGAATCACATTATGCAACAACAGAGAAAAGAAGATTTGTTAAACTAAGGCACTCATAACATTGACAATGTACTCCACTTGACAGGCAGTTCCTCTCTTTCTCAACACTTCCAACTTGCTTTGATCACGACTGAAAACTCCCTTACTTTAGTCATTCCTCTTAGTCCAAGAGGGCACCTGTTGAAGGCTTAGAAAAATAAAATGGACAAATATAAATAACAAAATGATGAATCTGAAAAATTATTTGTAGATCTCACATGGTTTTGCCTTATGTTGCTTAGAAACACTAGGATTTTAATGTTAACATTCAATAACTATACTGAAATAATGAATAAATGCTTCAACAGGTTAACAAGCAGAGTATGCAGGTATGGATATGGCCAGTAAGGGCTTACACATGATACAAAAACTGTATTACAGACAAATCTCATGAATGACTTTAGTATTATCAATTTACATAGTGTTTTAAAAATGGAGTTCCCAAATAATTTTCTCCCATCTTATTAATTCTTTCATTTTATTGAGTATCAATGATTATATTTTTGAAAACAGTAATATTAATATCATTCTAATCAAAATATGTATCTACAAGTGGCAGAAAAAGACAACTGGGGACTTGATGGCGTAGCGGTAATGCTTTCGCTTCATGAGCAGAAGGTCCTGGGTTAAAATGCTGGCAGTGACATTGGGATTTTTTCCTTTGAACTTTCTCTCTGCGGATTCCTCATGGAATCAAGTCCCATCAGAGATCAACTGTAAATCGGAGGTCCCGCCTTTGTGAGACATATAATGCGTTGCAAAGGGGGTAAAACTAACACCATTATACTTTTAAAAGATGACTAATACAAATACAATAGAAATTTCAGATATTATGCTGATATGGCCAACAATTATGTTGGGAATAATTTTGTTAACATGAAAAGAACTGACCCAAAAACAATCAAACCAATTCATTAACACTTACATTGTTATTTGTAGCTGGAGGCTGAGCACCAAATGCATCTCCAAAAGGTGAAGCGTTTGTGTTCTAATTTTTTTAAAGGAAGTGTAAAAGGAATCAGAATTAAGAGTAATTACTAGTATTACACATTATCAAGACATACAATCAAAAAGGGTTTTCAAATTATCACTAGAAATTAATCAAATATATTTAGATTTACACAATTCATGTAGAGAAAATTAGAAATGAAATTTCAAGGAGAAAATTTTTACTTTTTGAATTTGTTATAACCTCTATTCTGAATTTTACTTTCAATAAAATATACCTACATGAAAAGTTTTGAATGAAAACGACCACCAAATGATAAATTTTAGTTCTGTCATCTCTTCATCTTTGCAAAGGCCTATTGTGTGTAGTTTTGAAATGACACCTACCATCTATTTGAATCAGTAACACACTTTAATACAATCCTGTCATTCATTCAAATGGTAAATAAAATAGTTTACCTCCTTGTTAAATATGTTTCCACATATATTTCAGGACATGAACAGTTGGTTTAGGTTTAAGTATTGCAATGTGATAGAACATGTGATCCATTACACTAAAGTATCTAGAATCTCCTATTCATATATTCTTTCTTTCTTATCCAATTCCCTTTTACCATTACAGTGTAGGGCCAGCACAATGAGTCTGGATTTCTCTGAATCA
>JARBEQ010088692.1:24317-37416 GCA_030265355.1 Tritonia tetraquetra | reverse complement strand
ATAATTGTCTTACACATCACAATTCATAATTGTCTTACACATCACAATTCATAATTGTCTTACACATCACAATTCATAATTGTCTTACACATCACAATTCATTTTTATTTTAGTTTTTCAAATATTTACAAAAGAACAAGCCAGTCACCAAACAATTTCAGACATTCTATACAAATTCAATGACTAAAAAGAAAAAAAAGCTATTAACCCCACGATGACATACTAGTCATATACAGACAGCTGCCTGTCGCAGAAAATGCAGTTAACCACTGCACTTGATAGAGTATGGCACACTAGCCGTACCAAAAAAACGTAGTGGTTCACTGCATGTGGCACGACTTTGTACAACCATCGTCTGTATATATAACGACAGTGTGTCACTAGCGTAACAGAAGAAGACTCCACCACACTTACCATAAGTTTAAATTTGAAGATGTATTTGGACTTTCCATTGGAGTCCTTGACCTCCTTGGAAAAGACGAGGCAGACGTCAAAGAGGAAGAGATGTCGGTCCCGCCCCTTCTTGATGAGCTGCTTGGGGTCCCACACAGTGAAATTGTCCTGTAAGAGGACCTCTCCCAGGGCCTGTAGGTTCTCCTCCATCCCTTCCAGCATGCTCAGATGCATGGCATCATTCGCTTTCTTGGGAACGTTCATCATTACCTCCAGCCCTTCCTGAAATTCATCAAAACATGGAAAAGAATTTAGGAGAGCTTACTTAAAAGAAGGGGAGACCCAGAAACAGCTGGTGAAGGGACACCAATTTTTATAAAGAAAGGAATGACCCAAGCCTAGAAAGGCTCACAACAGGACGAGATTGAGGAGTGTTGTCAATGGCCTATACTCCTCACCGAGCTAAGAGCTAAAATAATACATAAGTACTATCGAAATGGGAGCGAGAAAAAACACAATTCCTGAAACCCTATATGTCACAAACATCTTAATTACTTTTGAATGTACTTAAACATTTGTACAGACACCAGAGTTGGTCTGGTCAAATCAAACACACCACAAGATTTTGGCCCAAAAATTTTTTACTTTGACATTTAGGTTTAGATACATAAATAAAAATATTCAAATTTATTTTACAATTACTTGGGTTATTATCAAGTTTATATGTTATCAAGATTTAAAGGTCTTTCTTTCTTTCTTTCTTAACCAATTCCCTTTTACCATTACAGTGTAGGGCCAGCACTATGAGGCTGGATTTCTGTGGATCAAGATATTAAGCCAAGCAGGTGATCAACCCACTGTGGATTTAAAGGTCTTTATCTATTCTAAAAATAAAATGTAAAAAATTGACTCCAAAATCCCAAAATGTGTTTAATCGCAGCACATTGGAATCCCACACACAAATAATTATCGTTAAAAATAAGTACTATCAAAAGCTAGAGACCAGAGGTACAAAGGCAAAGGGATAATGTTACAGTTTTACAAACAGGACTAAGTAAAATGCCAAGAGTAAACTGTCTTCCAGTGTCTTTGATAACATGGGAACCGGGTCAACTTGCAGTCTTTCATTTTCTTTATCATTTCCTGGTTTACCTTGAGTGTCAGGTTCATTGATAATAAATAAACTTCCTCCACTCTTCTTTACGTCAACTACTTTTATCCTTTTACTCGCCAAAGTTGTCTCCCAAAAAGTCAGACCATTTATTAATATATCTATTGTGCTTTGTATCAGGTAGTTGGGGACAAGTAGGGGATTAGCCCATTGTATCTTAGGTAGGTAGTGGAGCTGCCAGGCCTTCGATCAAGCTTTGACTTCATCGCAAATGACCTATCCAGCATGAGTAACCCTATCAGGAGCTTTGCTCCCACTGGCTTAGCTCTCGTGGTCATAGAAACACGCACACAATCCCACCATATGGTGATAATCACAGGGATCGCACATTGTATTCCCTTCTCCGTGTCTCTTATCTCACCTTAATTTCTCCTGTGTGTTCCTCACAGCAAGTCAACAAGTCCTTGAGCAGTAGCTGGTACTTGGTCACTCTTTGCACGGGCTTGATGAGGTAGGAGGCGATGGGCTCAGTCAATTTGGCTCCGTGCTGCATATCCTGTACAGCAGCAGACAAAAGTTGAGAAATTACAACACTTAACTAAACAACAGTTCAAATCCAGCCACAAGGTTAAACAACAAATCATATTAGTCGGGGCTGTTTGGGTTGGTTATAAATAATCTGCGATTGCTTCTCTTCCTCTAAATAAAGATCGGACAAACATAGTTAAATGAATGATAATAATAATTATCATTATAATTTCATTTTCAATAAGCATCTACTCAGAGCCCACCTAGCGTGTTGGGTTTTTTTCAGAATCTTCTAAAGTTCTTTACAACCACCTTTGATATGACCTTTATGTGTTGAAAAGGCCTAAAACTTCAAACTTGAGAACTTTTAGAACAAGTCTGTACAAACAATTTCTCTTTTTGAGATGAATAAAGCATTATTATCATTATGAAGTCAAGAAGAAAATCTAAATTCAAAATGTTGTTTACAGAAAAGAAATAAAAAATCGTTTTCTTCTTTTTGCAAGATGACCTGAACACATTCAAGGTTAATAACGGACTATAATGGTTTACGTCGTCTTGCGCTACCTGGGAGGTATCAATCTAATCCTTGAATACTTACCTCAAAGAAAGAGCCAGCCTGTTCCACCAACAGCACATTGGAATCGGGTTTGTTTTTACAATAAGTAACATAGATGGAGAACTTCTCAGCCTGCAATGGACGGGGGGAAAGTACGGTAAACTAAGGTATCCTTTATTAATCCATGAAGGAAATTATAACGCGTTTTATCAATAAACAGTAAACGAAAAACAAAGGTACATCAATTACATAGAATCGTCAACCACTAAGACACCACAAATGGCAATTGACAGATGTCACATGACGTAACTAACTTACAGTCAATGCACAATCCAACATATGAAATGAAAACAACAAAAGACTCAACAGACCATCAAATCACATGAGTAAATGGCTACATCATGAAATCAAAAGTATTGTTTCTTTTAAAAAAATAAAGATTTGTGAATTAAAAAACAGTGAGATCCGGCCATTTCCCGAATTACAAATCAGGACAATCCCTTTATAAAACTAGATCTTGGCAGGTTTGTAATCTTATCCTGATCATAATTTGTCAAAACTCACCCAAGTAACAAAACAATGGCCCACATCTTCTGGAATCGTTTCATACTTTTCCAATTCTTTCAAGAACACACTGAAGTGAAATTAGACAAATAAATAAATGTTATTGAGTACACAAATATGGATTGCCATTAGACAAAGAAATGTTAATCAGTACCGAGATATGGATTGCCATTAAAAAATTAATACTAACTAATGAATATTTTTTATTCCATTTCAACCGTTCTAAATAAAGAGTAAATGAATCAATTTCGAGTTTTCGACAATACTCGAGTCACTTTTCCTTTCAGTTTGCTTCCTTCTCACAAGAAGGCTGAAGAATTATTATTAATCTCCTCTACATGCCCTGCCATATAGCTTTGACAATTATTTCTCTGTCCCTCAGGTACGGTACTTACTGCCTGTTGTCTTATGTAACCATACCGTTATGTGTAATGAATAGGAATAGAACCTACATAGAAAATCACTATCATATTCCAACCGTCAACATTCTATTCAACCAGTGACATTCTGGTCTAAGAGTAATAGAAAATAAGTTTGAAGATGATGAGACAAGACACCATCTTTAAAAAAACAAAAAAAACAAGAGTTGTTAGTTTTATGCCCTTGGCAATCCATTGTAGTTCATATCAAAGATGGGCATTTTACAAACGACAAAAAAAAAGAAAAAAAAGAAAGTGAAAGAGATGCATCTTTAAACTTACTCTTTGTGGAATTCATAGATTTCATCCATATTGCTAAAGACCACGTGGGCTCTACCCAACAGGCCTACGGGCACCGTTATGTTGGGGTCTGACATGGGTTTGAGGTAACACTAGAGGTATGGATGGAAAGATACAAAGGGTTAAAGAAGGTCAAACAATTCACTCATATCCATGGTGTTGGCCACAAATGGGCCGGCGAACTCTGAGTTTTAATTAAATCAAAGCAGACAAAGCCCAGCAACATCATCTCTATAAATATCGTAAAGATTCAATTAATAGAAAAACAGACCCACAAAAAATATTCCTTCAAACAAAACGGCCAACTCCATTGGTCCATCCATTTATTTAACGATATATAAAAGAGCCATGATGCAGCGTTTGTACAGAAATAGTCACTTGGTGACTGTAAAATTTACTTCTTCTGAGATGACCCATGATATCAGTTTTGCATCGACCATCAATTTTTCATTTGAACCAGCCACTTTATCAGAGTGGGTTGATCACCTGCTTGGCTTAATATCTTGATCCAGAGAAATCCAGTCTCATAGTGCTAGCCCTACACTGTAATGGTAAAAGGGAACTGGATAAGAAAAAAGAAAGAACTTTATCTAAAGGGGGATGATGGTGGCCAAGTTGTTAAAACAGCAGACTGTGATGACAAAGGTTGGGTTTGAGTCCTACTTCTGACACATCGTTTTTTTGCTCGTGCACCTTTACTCCTAATACATCAGTCGATACAGGTGTAGAAACCTGTACCAATTCTCATCTGAGAGTTGGCGTGATCATAACAGTGAAAGACCAGTCGACTATCTAGAAGACGAGGGTGACAAATTGTCACTTGTCCAATCTTTTTTTCCCAGCATATACTCCTAAAGAATGTTGTGGCCAGCTCCATAATCAACACAGTGCTGGAAGAACTCTGGATCAGTTAAGTAGGTGATTAGCCCATCGTGTTCAGAACCATGAATGGCACAATGAGCGACACATTTTTAGGTGTTGCCCAAGTTTTGGCTATGACAATGTTTACTGTTGCCTTGGTGGTAAACCCCTCAGCTATAAGAAAACTGAGCAGATTTTGCCACATAAGGCACATTACCAAAACTGGGTTAATCACTGGCTTCATGACCCTAAAAGCTCACAGAAGAACATTGTGTCCTACTCATATCATGCTATACACTTAAATACACTTTACGATATCAAATACAATCAAACATACATTTGTCTATCAGTGATTAATCTTAGAATAAGTTTTACAATAGACAGGAAAGGTATAAATAGCAAGATAATAAAACAAGGACTTACATTGATACAAGTTTCTAAATCTTTGACATAAGTTCTTTCTGTTTGTAACAACTCTGCCATAATAAATCTGAAAAATATAAAATCCATAATGTCAGTTTTCATAGAATGCAGACCAATAACATTTCTAAGTGTAGAGAGCTATTAAGAATGGCTACTAAAACCACCTCAGAACTGATGATGTCGCGAGCCTTCTATGCATCTTCCCCAGCGGCCACTGAAAACCGGGGAATCACTACTGATAACCGGCGATAAACCTGTCACAGCTAATTAATGACCCTCGCGGCAGCGGAGTAAGGGGAGGTAACAATAATTGACAAAAATGTCCATTGTGAGAGCAGCATTTATTACCCATTCTGTGCCCATAACTAAAAGTCAGGGTAAATTTTTCCTCTGTGTATGGAATGTTCTACTTGTCTATTACAATTAGGTTCTTTTGTGGTGAAATTTGATTGGTAAATAAAGTATATGCAAATATTCAAAAATAGCAAGTAAAATGTGATCGTTGAGTGTATTACCTTGAGTAAAATTCTTCTGACATCATTATGCAACCGTGTGGATCCAATTTTTATTAAATCTATCGATAAATTAAACATGTTTCTACATTACTGTGAAAAAAGAAGTATAGTCACAATGATACTATCAAAGTTAAGCTTTCTACAAGTTGAGTAATCTGAATTACAAGCTAATCGAAGCTCACGCATTTTCTCAAATAAATAATTTGATATTTATTTCTACTCGGAATGACTCATTTAATTATTCTTTAGGTTATGCCTGAGTAATACTGATCAAAATTAAACATTTATACAGAAAACCATGGAACATTCTCTTGCAAATCACATTTACAAACTGTAAAACTTGTGCAGATTATGTGGTAAAAGGCGTTTGAAAGACAACAAAGTCGTAGGAAGGAAAGGATAAGAAATGTGTCTGATTTCCAAAAAGACGTCCTTATTATATGTCATATTAATGTCAATGACAATTTTGAAAACTTTCATTCATCATCTATTGCAAGGAAAGTGAATCCACGTTAAATCGGTTTGTTCATGACATAAAGGAAAGCGAGAACATTTGGACTCATTTCAAGTGTGCAGTGTACCATTCTTGACACAGGAAATTAATTCACCAAAAGTATAACAGAAATTGGCACGCATAATATTCAAAATAAAGTTTTAGAACAAGTCGATTTATTCAGTCTTTTTTACCTCAGTCAAGAGGAGGACGAATTATACACAAGACCCTAGCACAAGTGTAACAAGTGTAAGCCATGAAGATACAAATGCAAAAATGCTCATGATTCTGGCTGGATCCGTTGGTAGTCTTATCATTGCCTGCCATCTTTCCCAGTAATATGGGGACCCGTCGTTTAGATCCCCTTCATGGGACTTGGAGGAATGTGGTAACAGAAACTTTTGTATGTAATGTTTCATTTCCCTTTGCTTTTTCTATCTAGCAAAAAATATTGTGGCCGCACGGATGCCAAAGGTGACATATTTACATTTGAAAAACGGCTGTAGTCAAAACCTTACTAAGCATTTCATAGAACTTTATGATGCAAGTTTTACCATCATAAACGTTCTTGTGTGTTTGGTATCATCATAAACTCAAAATTGCAGAGTAAACCAAAATACCAAGAAGAAACGAATTGGATAAGTGTATATTGAGTATTATCGATATTAAAAAGCAGATAAAACGCAGAAACATGAAAGAAATCAAGGAAGGGAAGATGCCCGTACAAGTATCCCCCTAGGGAGTAATCGCCGCGTCATATGTAATTTATTACCGCCCGGCAGCGGTGGCCAACTGGCCTTTGCGGATAGAACTAAAAGTCCACTAGCTAGTCGCTGTGTAAGGTGCTCTAGAAATAAACTTTACTATTAAATGCAATCAGTTCTGGAGGGAATATCAGGTAAAAAATAATGTTATGAACGACTCATGTCATGTGTGTAGAGAAAATACAGCTGTCAAGAAATGAGAAAGAATTAACAGCTCATATTTGAATAATGTTAAAAATAAAGAAGTGCAGAGACAATATCATACACTGTCAAAGGCAGAGCCATAAACATTCAAGAAAGTCCAAAGGAAAAATCACGACCTTGCCGCCGGGATTTGAACCCAATAATAACTTCTGCACACAAAGCGAAAGCCTTACTGCTACGCTACAGCACTCCCCTGAGGATGTTAAAATAGTCATGAAGAAGAACCGAAATGGTTTGTGGCCCTGCAATTCAATAACCATAAAAACAAAATATAGGACACTCTTACTCTCTTCTCCTTGCTGACTTTCTCTTTTCTTCTGTTAATTCTTTCGGAGATCCTGTTTGCTCCAACTTCTCTTCCAAAGAAGAATCACTTTGACGCTGTTCGTCCTTTTCATTTTGCTGTGCATTTCAAAAACGGGAGAAAAAGAGAGAAACAAATTATTTCATCAACTTGGTAAACCTGTTTATCATTCTTTTAAAAAAGGTACGTTATTATAACACAAAATAATTCGAAGAACTGTAGAGAAAAATTGAAAACAAATTCCAATAAAGACAATAATACAAGGACACAGAACATTTCAGGTACTATCCTTCCTCAGCAAACAGCTTGTTCCTAACATAACATATGACATTTTATCACATGGATTATGTAGGGATGAAAACCAAAACTCTAAAAAAGACGTGGGCTTATATTATATCTAGTTTCAAAGCAAATTTGATGAGAATCAAAACTCCAAGATTCTGTTATAATGAGCAATGAATATCAGGCTGATACAATAATTTGCTGATTTCTGTGACTCCACAGAGCAATATAATATAAACAATGCTCCCAATTATAAACAAGAGGTAGTTTTAATGAATAAAACATTTAAAAAACTAATGGACCCACCTCCTGTGTTGTAAGTCCTAGTTTAGTCTGTAGCTGCAGTCTGTATTTCTCCATGCGGGAAGAGAAGAGGTTATAGCGTTTGTCTACCATGGAGCACCATTCCATGATGCTGGTGGCATGGATGTTCCCTTTGGTCACAAAGTCATCAGCAAGTTGGAGGAGGAGTTTCACATTTTCTCTCGTTTCCTAGACACACACAGATGAATGGACAAGGGATGTATGAAATGAGTCAATGAGTAAAACGGAATGAGAAAGAAGAAGGGATGGATGATCTGATATGAAAGAGAGAATACACTCCTGACCAATATTGTAGGAACGAGCTAATGATGGCTGACAGAAGTTCAAACTCAAAGTAGAAGAACAGAGAGAGAAATGTAAAAAAACTTCCAATAAAGACAATAGGTTGGTTTGTGTTCTTAGATAAAAGGCACAAGTTAATAAATAAACTTCTATAAACAACGCTAGAACAAAAGTTCATTAACAAATTTGGCTGGGTTTTTTTCACCCTTCCTCAGCCAACTACAAAATAATGACTTTCTTTTTAAAAATTTACCTATCTATTGGATAACAGATTGACAAAGTCATTATCATACCACTGTGCCAAGAAATGATAAGATGAAAGATCTATTCACAAATAGAAATCTGATTCCAGATGTGGCTCTGGCCATCCGAATACTACTCACCTTGGCCCTGTTCCTGAACTCATAATGCTCCTTGAGCAGAGCCTCCGTCTCATTCTTGTCAGCCCCTAGATTGGTGTGGGATGCCAAATAGGCCTCACCATAATCGTGAATCCATTCCAAGGCCTGCAATATGAAAACATCATTAAGATTGACATCCATATACAATAAAAACCTTGCTTTAACTTTATTGGTAAATGAGTCTTGGGAAAATATTTTGCGCTAGACCCGCGTCCTATCCAGAAAGTGACAATTGTCACTTGTCCACTTCACGCTACCAAAACCAGGTTATGTTCTGGCCCTTTCTTTCTTATCCAATTCCCGTTTACCATTTCATTACAGTGTAGGGCCAGCACTACGAGGCTGGATTTCTCTGGATCGAGATATTAAGCCAAGCAGGTGATCAACCTTCTGTGACCTTTGTGGTAGGGATTAATTTTGCCCGGACAGCGGCCTATGTTTTCACCGAGTTTCACAGAGAAAAATATCAGACGCTGCCGGGATTCGAACCATGTACCTTTCGCTTTAGAGGCAAGAACCATACCTCTGCCCCACTATGTTCCGGCCCTATGACCCTTAAAGGCTCTTTAGGACATACCATACTATACTTTACTGACCCAAAAAAGGTAGGGAATCTTATAAAGCAAAAAAAAAAATATCTAACATTCTTGATTACAGGCCCTTGCCAAAACAGGCTTAACGCTGCATATACATCATCCATTTTTCAAAGATTTTTTTAAAAAGCTACCATCTTACAAGTTCTTAAGATTTTGTCTGGTTTTTTTTTACTCATAGCACATGTGACCACCAAGCAAGGTGGTGTGCATTCTCATCTCTACCGCTGCTGAAAATAGTGCTAAAAAACTTGGGATCAGCTAGATAAGGCAAGCAGGTGATCAGCCTACTGCATCATGGAATTCACCCAATCCAATCCAGAATTAAAATGTAAATGAATGATCCCACAATCCTCCTCAAATTCTATTCCATATTTTACAATGCATATAAAATTTAAGACACTATACAACTGAGTATATGTGAATATGTATTATATGCTACCATTTATTTACAATCTAGACATAGCTTATGCTTTTTCCTGGTAATCCGAGAGGGTTCAATAACTGTTGGGAAAATGGAGGATGGACAAAAATTAATAGTTTGCGGTTGAGTTGCCAGCTATTTCCATATAACTGACCTGCTTGGCACTCTGTTCGAAAAGGACAAACTGATGACACTGTTCCAGCTTCTTCTTCTTCACAGTCCAACACTCCAGCACCACGTTCTCTTGCTGGAGGAGTTTGGTTAGTGTGGCTGGAGGGACAGAGACAAACACAAATATCAACATATAGGATTTAATTGACCATTAACAGCCATGACATTTGGGAACAGGTCATTTTATTTATTTGGCTGTTTACAGACTGTATGTATTTCTCCACTGTTATTTTCTTGTCGAACTTATTATTAAGAATTCCTTGTCTATAAAGTTTTTTAAAAGTTGTTAGGTTTAGAACCTTGGAAACACATTATATTATCAGTCATATCAAAGACGGGATCTCCAATTTAAAGTCCATCTCTGATTGATCTTGATTCCATAAGGAATCTACAGGGTCAGCAGAGCCATAAAAACTCCAGTGGAAAAAATCCCAACGTCAACACCGGGATTCAAACCCAGCAGTACCTTCTGTTCATGAGGAGTTATTGCTATGCTATGATGCCCCCAATACCCCCCCCCCCCCCCCCCCCAATATAGAATTCAATTGATCTAGAACAGCCATGACGTTTGGGAATAAAAGTCATTTTACTTGGAAACTATTTGCAGAATATATGTTTACCCCCTGTAATTTGTCAGTCAAAAAAATCATGGCTAACATACAAATTCATTGTCGATCTCCTTCATCCATCCCTATAAGTACTTTCTGTTTAACATTAATTTTACCACAGACTTTTTAACTAAACAGAGATAACAGTTATTTCCCCTTCTTTCTATTGATTCTCTTTGGTCATAGCTAACGACAACTCTTGAGAGCTATAATAATAAAGGAAACAATACATAACAGCAACAGAAACTATCCCCTCACCTTTGACCCTCTGTTCTGGACTCCTAAATTTCATCTCCATGCCCAGAAAGTGCAAGTTACGGGTTACATACTTCAGGAATGTTTCAGCTGTCCTTCGGGCAAGGGTACAAGCCTGGTAAGTCATTGGGGGGGGGGAATAAATAAATTTAACATCAAAATATGGATTACGTTATTGAAAATAAGAAAACATCTAGATAGAGTGAATACACCCTAAGTAAGGGATATCACTCTTTTCTCAAGATGGCAGAAAATTAGCAAAATGGAGTGTGTGTGAATGTGTGTGTGGTGGGGGGTGGTTGAGGGGCAAAGGGGCAAATTCAAGTACCAACCTTAGCCAGTGTGAAAATAGTACACTATCACTATCACAGAAAAGAAGGATGTCAATAGAGAAAAAGACGAGATATTATTATGAAAGAAAACAGGCGACTAGACGAGTTAAATAATGACTTCAAAATAAGAAGGCCACTCATTTTTTTTTTAATCGGGAAGAAAAACAGTTCTCAAGTTTGAACACAGAAAGTTCATATCAAGATTGCACTTGAATCCCAAGGGCAGAGCCCCATGAAACCATGAAAAGTCCACAGAAAAAAATCCTACACACGGTGGGGCTCAAACCCGACCTCTGCATCCAGAGGCAAGTGACTTAACCACTGCGCAGGGGATGCTCCATGTTTGGCAGGTTTGGCAGAGATGCAGCTGGCACTCAAATTCAAAGCTTTCGACCAGCGCTAGAAAACTAAGACCTTGCTACAGGGTCTGTTGCGCTATTCTAATCTATGACCTGAGAGAAACTTACCCTGAGAAAGGCTTCCTTCTGCTCATTGTGTTTGTTAATGAGCTGCACGAGGAAGGCAGCCTTGGCGTGTGTGTTGGTGGTTCCAGCCTTGTCCGAGTTACACCAATCCTCG
Source organism: Tritonia tetraquetra (assembly GCA_030265355.1). Lineage (NCBI taxonomy): Eukaryota > Metazoa > Mollusca > Gastropoda > Nudibranchia > Tritoniidae > Tritonia > Tritonia tetraquetra. The sequence continues at coordinate 25,727 of JARBEQ010088692.1, read as the reverse complement.
TCACGCTTGTATTCACGGTCAAGAGACTCCAGCACTGACCAGACCTGGAGAGGCAAAACATGAAGGTCTCATTGATTACACTTTCACTTATATAAATTCATAACAGTAGACATAATATAATGAACTTGTTGATAATTTGTCTGAAATGTATTAACTGACTTTATTCAAAAGCATTTTTTTTTTCAAAGTGAACTTAATCTTTCTTTTATGTATTAGTGTAATAAAATGATCAAACCTAAAATGTGTGTTCATATAATACCGTGGGGACACAGGAGCGATCGTATCGGCCCATTGCCGCCCTCCTGAAACATGGAGCATCCCCCTCTCCGCCCAGAGTTGATTTCTATTTTTAAAATTAGCATCGGCTGGACAAGAAACAGTGACTATACCATTGCAGGTAATCTTCACGTGTGATGGAGTTGTAAATAAAATCGAAAAATGACTTTAAACTTTTGTTTTGAGTACAATATTGTCGTCTTTGTGTTTTAATCCTTTTGTGCCATATTGCAAAGTTGGAACCAGCCTTATATTAATTGGAAGAATCAGGAAAACACTAAATCAAGAATATAAGACAAGCAGGTGGTCAAATCACTGTATTATAAGCCTGATTCAAGCAGCTGACACTTTTGATTCTACTACAACTGACTGAATGCTAATTTTCCCAACTACCATTCTTTGCTATATCAGAGGGAGCTAAAGTTCCAGCTCTACTATTAAAGCCTCAGCCCTTAAAAATTTGTCACAGAGATCAAAGGATAATATAAGAAACAACACTACTTGAATTTTTAGTACCAAGGAAAGCAGAAAAATAGCCATAGAGAAGAAAAGCGGTTTGTCGACAGTGGGGATTTAACCCACTCATGCTAACGGTAACTCGGCTTGAGCTATCCCCCATTCCTGTAGTGTCTCTGAAACCTTGTAGCGGCCACCTGAGGGATAGAATACTAACCAACTAATCCTTTGTGCTAACCCATTGGATTGAATTCATTATCTATTCCTTCACCTGTTCAGCAGTCTTGTACCAGTTGGTAGAAGCCATCACCAGCTTCTGTCTCTCCTCAGCATGATACATCAATTGCTGCCATGCCAACGTCACATTCTCAGCGATGGCTCGAACCAACTCCCCGTTGTAATGCTTTTGTTGAATCATGCCTTCGGCTCTTTGGGTTACTCTCACCACACTCATATGAGTTTTCTATGGAAAAAACAAAAATAAGAATTGTAAAGTGTGTTTGTAGGAATTTATCATAATGATAAAACAAAAATAAGAATTGTAAAGTGTGTTTGTAGGAATTTATCATAATGATAAAACAAAAATAAAAATTGTAAAGTGTGTTTGTAGGAATTTATCATAATGATAAAACAAAAATAAAAATTGTAAAGTGTGTTTGTAGGAATTTATCATAATGA
>JARBEQ010088692.1:0-24217 GCA_030265355.1 Tritonia tetraquetra | reverse complement strand
GTGTGTTTGTAGGAATTTATCATAATGATAAAACAAAATAAAAATTGTAAAGTGTGTTTGTAGGAATTTATCATAATGATAAAACAAAATAAAAATTGTAAAGTGTGTTTGTAGGAATTTATCATAATCTGACTGTGTTGAATCCTTATCACTTTGAGAACATTGACACTATAGCTGTCATGACATTCTGACAAATCATAGGGCAATTTTTTTTAATGATCATAGCTTGAAAGAATCTCATGACAATGCCATAAAGAGAATCAAATTCATGATTCCTAGACAGTCTAGGCTTCCAGAAAGGCATTAAACATAGCGTGTAACTATGAAATCACAAAAAGTACCTATTTTCAGGACAACCAGGTGATTAAACCACTGTGTTCATTAGTTTCAATCACAGAGTTAAATGAAATAGTTGAAAAATAGCAAAGTTCTAAACGACCTGTTAGTCATTTTTATCTTCATTCTCTTGTCTCTATTAGCAATTCTTATTTTGTTGAACAGACATAGTAATAAAAAAGAGAGAAAGAGACAGTGAAAGAGATAAGGGGGAGAGGGTAGTTTAGCTTTTACAAGGACTCATATTCCATCACTCTAATCATCAGTGTAATTCTCTAACCATGTAAGTCTGCGTAGTCCATAACGGAGGGCGTACATCAGATCTATGCTGTTGTCTACAAACAAAAGACCCAAGTTTTGTGAGCCCCTTAGCCTTTAAAGTTTCATAAAATTGTGAACAATTGAAAGTCGTATTTTGAACAGACAATTAAATTTCAAAAACTCACTTTCTATTGGTCAAATGTCTGTAGAATCACACATAAGATGGAAATTCTCTTCTTTTTTTCTTTTAAAAAATCAAACCCCATTCATAAAGCAGACCAGTGTTGGGACTAGCCCTATATTCAGCCATGAAAGGCACACAAGATACCCGCCATAAATGCTGGCAACTCAACCACTGGAAATTCTATGGATAAAAAAATCTCAGACAAGCAGGTGATCAGCCCACTGTGTGAAATTCTCTTCTAAGGCGAAAAAAAGTGTAAAATATATTTTTTAATCGATTTTTTAAACTGCCAAGATGAAGATGAAGATGTTGCCAAGCAACATGCACACGGGACCTCTGAGCTTATCATCCGTCTCCGATAGGACTAGGTTCTTGATCCCACCTACCTGAACAGGATCAAGGGGGTGGCATATAGGTTTTCACCGAGTTTCAAGGAGAAAAACACCTGACAGTGTCGCTGCCAGGAATCGAGCCAGGTACCTTTCGCTTCAGAGGCGAGAACCGTACCTCTGTGCCACTGGGACCCCTTATAGAGAATTACACTGACAATATATCCTGACAACGTCTTACCTCAATGGCAATGACGAACTGATCATGTTCCTTCTTGAGCTGATCTGCCTCCACCAATGAGTTGGGACACATGAAACTGTCCGTCAACATGGACTCACCATTTCGGACCCAAAGAATAACCTGTGGCCACAACAAAGAAAATCTTGTCAAAACATATTCTAACAACAAAACTTGCTAACTACCTGACTGAATATTCCTACAAGAACCTGTCAACATTCATACAATCAAAATTGACTGAATAACTTATAATAGAAATGGTACTATCATCAAAAAAGATTTAAAGATTTAAGTTTTACACCCTTTTCAACACATAAAGGTCATATCAAAGGCGCCTCTACAGAACTTAAGAGGATTCCACGTGAATCTCCAGGACAGAGCCATGAAAACTCTGAAAGGTCCAGAAAAAAACCCACACTAGGCGGCGGGCTCGTACCCGATCCTCCGTGTGTGAATTTGAGTGACTTGATCACTGAGACACGGACACCCTGTATTATTGGTAACAACTAGATATATAAACTCATTTTTTTTACATTTTGTCAAGTCTACTATTTCTTATATATTTTAACTCAGTTCATGCCAGAAGTTAGATTTCTTTCTTATCCAATTCCCTTTTACAGTGTAGGGCCAGCACTATGAGGCTGGATTTCTCTGGATCAAGATATTAAGCCAAGCAGCTGATCAACACACTGTGACGCCAGAAGTTAGATAATGTAAACAAATTCTTACCTTAAAATATAAAGTGGACCGAAAGTATAATGATTCTTGTTAACACGTGTCTCTTTTTTATATGAATGGAATGTTGTTAGATACTCCTGAAAACTTTGCTTGACTGTTTAGTATTATTTCCCTTAAAAAGGTTGCTAGCGACATTGAGATTTAAGAAAACCATATCTACTTTTTCTATTTTCAGACGCCAGTCATCTAGAATATTCCAGCAGCGGAATGGACAGCTATGGTCAAAAGCTGACAAGCATGAAAGGTTTTAATGCTAAAAACAACTAAATACAACAAAAAAAATTAGCTAATGATTAATATCAACCCTGACGTATGATCTGTGATACTCATCATTTTGTCAACACTTCTCACCTGTCTAGCCTCAATTTCAAAGTTGCGTAGGTGAACACATTGTTGTAACCGAATACGTTTCTGCTCCGCAAGCCCTTCCAGATCTGACTGCCTCTCATTAAGATATTCTAACAGCCCAGAGATTCGTGCGACGGCATCTTGATCATGCTCAGTCATCATCTAGATTCAAATAGGGAATACATACAAGTAATAATCATATTTGTTGAAAAATTCATTTCAGTCATAGCATATAAACATAGCATTTTAAACATAGCATCATTCGTGACAGTTCATTAAAGCTGTTGTGATTCCTTTTTTAATATCTTTCTTATCCAGTTCCTTTTTACCATTACAGTGTAGGGCCAGCACTATGAGGCTGGATTTCTTTGGATCAAGATATAAAGCCAAGTGATCAACCCACTGTGGCTTTTTTAATATATTAAGATATAATGTCTTGATCTAGAGTAAATCCACCTCGTAGAGCGGGCTCTACACTGTAATGGTAACAGGGAATGGAGAAGACGAAGAAGAATGTCTGTGAAAGATATTTTGATCCTAAAGAAGTTTCAAAATCTTCTTTCCACCTCCTTATTGAACAAAGAGAAGTTTCCAATCTTTACCTCACAGTGGGCAGCATATACAAGATGTAAAAACGGATAAAATGAATGGTAGTAAAGTCATTAGTTTTACTCTCTTTTCAACATAGAGAGGTCATAATAAAGGCAGTTCAACAGACCTTGAGAAAATTCCATGTGAATTTCCAGAGCAGAGCCATGAAAAATCTAAAAGGTCCAGGGGAAAAAATCCAACACAAGGCGGGACTCAAACCCCAGACCTCTGCATCAAGAGGGAAGAACTTTACCTACAGATGCCCCCAAAAGGCTCCTACCATGTCTATATTAGCAACCTCTTTATTTGTAACCAGCAGACTTACCTGTGCCAACTCTTGACCCCTCTTGGTAACCTCATATGTACAATTCTGGACATGCATCACACTCTCATTATGTATCTGTAAGAGTTGCTCTGCCTTGCTGCCATCCGTCACCATCTCCATGTGCTGTAGTTCCTCTGACAGAAGCTCCAGCTGGGATGACACCTGACATGAATGGATAAAACATTTAATTCGCGTCATCATACATGAATGTCCTTACACTAGATAGTGATGCCAATTACGGTGTATTCAAAATTACAACATGCATTCGGAATGTGATGATAATCTACATATATATGTGACCCCCTCTGACAATGTGGAACACAAGTCAGAAAATTTGCTTTCGAGATAGCATCGAAGAACCTTTGTAGGCTCATTTACGCCAACTCGCTTTACTCAAATAAAATGAATTGAAGGGAAGCAGGCACTAGAAAAGCATCAAGCAAGGTTGAAAAATGTTTAAAGTGCCAGAAAAACACAGAAAAATAGCCAAAGAAGAAAAGTGGAAAGTCGACCGTGAGAATCGAACCCACACCGTGGCATACGACAACACCACCTAGCCATAGGCTAATTAGCGGTGTGGGAATCCATTTGACCTAACGAGATACATATGTATCGTTGGAAAGGGGGTATTCTTCCCTTGATAATGATACCAATATCTCTTAAAGGTATAAATTATGACTTATGCACCACTTTGTCAGAATTCACATATCAATGAGTAACATTGTGGATAGACTCATTTGAAAAACAAAAGGTCCCTCCAAATGTCCGACACTTGGAAGTTTATCACATTTATATTGCGTCAATTTGACAACCGAATCTATTTGTCCCTTTACCTCCATGGCATCTCTTTCAAAGGCCTGTAGCTGCAGACAGAGATCCAGCTTCATCTTACGAGCTGCCCACAACTCCTCCAATTGGCTACGACTTTCATTCAATTGGTTTAATACACCTTAAGTGAAATAGACAAACAAAATATTCTTTCAATCAACTGTACAACATTTGAATCACACTGTGGAATGAGAGCATTTTAAACCAGTACATAAATGAAGGGGTCCATTCCAAAACGCAACATGTGCCAAATTTGAAGACAAAAATGAGTTATCACCCTGAACCTAACTGTTATAAATGCATTTATATTATACAATAAAATGTTCACTGCAAGACGCCACATACACCGTGTCACAGTAAGATCAAAGTCAAGGTTTCCTTATATAGCCCACTATTCGCTGCATGAAAAAGTATGATTATCTCAATTCAGTCAATTTTGGATATACTGCATTTTGGAATGGAGCCCTTCAAATGCTGTTTGCTATAATGACAAAACTCCAATTTCATTGATTCATGCATAGGTTGTGACATATGAAATAAAATTTCACATTATATTCAGTAATTTCACAAATTCAATAGCAGGTAATAGAGAGAAAAAACAATCACTGCGCTATTGCTGTCACTATCAATTGCAAAGTTTATCCTAAGCTATTTAGAGGTGTTTGCAGAAGAAAGGTTGAAAATATGATACGTAAATAATAATCACCTTCTATATGTTTGTAATCAGCAGTTGGGCCTGATTTTTCTGATTCCTTGGAAATGATTCTGTGGAAAGAAAAAGAGTTGAAAGAATACTCGGTAAATCCAATTATCATTATTAGAGTAAGACATGATGATGGTCTAATGACTTTGAGGGCTATACCAAACAGGTACAACCATATTGGGAAGGCCTCAAATGAAGATCCAGACCAAGAGGTCACAGGGCCCGGTAAGAGGCCCTGAGATGGCAGCCCCACCACTTACCTAGAAAACAGTGGGGTAATCTCCAACTTGCCCGAACTAAATGATTCAAAGTAATAGGCGAATGCCCGACTGAAGGATTGATTACACTCATGACTACTCATGCACGTAGTAGAGGCAAAGAGGATGTCACTGAATAGGGATCAATGGGGAAAGTTTGTGTATCACGCATAAAAACCTTACACCGAAAAGTACTAAAAAGATTATTGATAAAGAAAGAAGAAAGATGTGATGATGAAAAAAAATGTGAATTATGTAGTATCATATTTAAGCGCTCTATTATATCTACCCTATAGTCATTATACGTTGTACATTTTCTAAAAATGCCAAAACCAACCCTTTTCTTCTGAGAGTGAAGAAGACAAACTTTTTAAAGACTGTTTAACAAGCTAATATTTTCATGTTTCATAAAGTAAAATTCCTGACCATGGTTTTGGTAAATCATATTAATCGTTTTCATTACTTTGCCCTTGTTTTTGTACATTGTACAGCATCTTCTCTGTGGATATCGGCGCTATAGAAATATTATTTATCTTGAATCCTTTTTAAGCTATGTGTTGTAGCTATGACTGTACAAACCTGAGCTGTTCCAACAATGTCTCCCCCTCCCCTACGGTATTAATGGCTGCCTCTAGAGTGGTTTCCCTTTGCTGATTGAACTGGGAAATAAGTGTTTCAGCCCCCTCCACACTGTCTGCCAGCTCTGTGCTTTGGAGTTCTGTGTGAAGGTCTTCCAGCCAGTTTGTCAACTGTTTGGATGAGGAGGAAAACAAAGGAAATGGGTGATAAATACAGATCTGTGAATCACAGTGGCGATTGAGTTCATTACTCAACTGTCTGGATGAGTAGGAAAACAAAACCATTCTAACAGCTAGCCAAACCAAATACGTACCAAAGATAAACATATTTTCTAACACAATTTTCTCCACAACTTTCGTATAACTGTTGAACTACCAACACCATTATTTACCATTAAATCAACACGGGTCATTTAGAATACGATGGCCAGAGAAATAGAACCTAAAGCCTTGGTGAAACAATTTTGTATTTTCCAGTACCTCGTGCACATGGGAATAGAAAATGACAGTTATGTCCAGCACGGCCCGTCGTCTCTGTAGTGCCGTGAGGAATCCGTGCATACGCTGCTCTAACTCGTGTGCCTCACTGTAGATTTCTGTTGCATCGCACTCTCCGGTTTGCGCTAATTCATCTGCTGCTGCTAACAATTTCTCTGCATTTGTGATGGTGTTCTGTGAAAAAAAGAAATAAGATAAATATATAATGATGGAAAAATGGAGAAGTGAAATCTTAAAGTAGATTCTTAAAGGTTAAATTACAATTTGACAAACTTGCTAAACAGCACTTATGCATAGCAAGGCAGAGCAAACACAAAGATTCTATTTTTCACTCAATACAGAAGGCTTACTCACTCTTGCCTCTTCTTTATATTGTCTTTTCTTACCTTCCCTGGTGAGGTTTTTATAAAATGAATAAATTTCCTCAACTCCTCATCATTTTTTTCTTTATCATTTCCTGGTTTACCATTCGGTGTCAGGTCTCCTCAACATTACGACTATTTTTTTTTTTAGACCAATCAATTTCCAATATCAGAAATTACTTCAATCCACACCTTCCTAAGTCTACCTACCAAACCCCTGCTATAAAAAGAAATAGGGGCGGACCTTTAAAAAAAGGGGTAAGTCTAAAAATCTTACCTACAATGGGTACTAACACACTATTAAACACCAAACATGACAGTGCCCGATACTACTGACACCCAATACGTTACTCATCCGACATGACAATTTCTGCTCATCGGTGTCCAGTTTCGCAGTTGTGCATTAATTCATTGAGTCAAAAAGAACATAAAAAGGTAGAGGATCGCAACATTTTTTCAAAAGTGGGGTAAATTCGATTCATTCTAGCAGGGCAGTTGGCAGATCTGACCTTCTCACTGCTTTCTTCCAATTTGTTTACAATCTAAAATCATTTTTGGGGTTCTATTTTCACTCATTCTATTGACTACGTTCAAACCATTACTTGAGCGATTTATTCTCACCAAAAAAAACGTTTCAACTTCTCAAATCCAAACATCTATTTTTATCTCTTCTGGTTTTACCAACTGTACATGGACTCACCCTTGCCACAGACTCAAAATGTTCATGGCTCTTCTGTAGTGCTTTTGCCCTTTGCAAAGACTTGCCGATGGATGTGTTCTTTTTCAGGAATACATCTCCATGGTTGTTGAGCCAGTCAATAACCTATCACAATACATTTAAGAGATGATATTTTTTAAAAACAAAAGCAACAACAACAACCAAAAAGTCAATAATGTGTAACAATTTTTTTTCTGAAGAATAAAACAAAGACAACTTCTCCCATCATGCCATCCAACAACATCTTTGATCTCTGACCTCCTGACCACTTCTTAACCCCTGGCCTGATCCTCAAAGAGTAGAACACACAAGAGATGAGTATATCAAATAGAAGGCTTATGACTGACAAATAAGCCTCAAAAAAGCTTTATCTTCAACATCAGTTTCTTTACTTTAAACTGAGATAGTTATCAAATAGGTATGACAAAAATTAAACAAAATCCAGTTGTGATGAAACATATTTTGAGTCCTTATAACATAGGGGGAAGCAAAGAGACAAACAACACAAGCTTTACTATAAATGTTCTTCTACATTCATCGTTATTATTTTTCACTATAAAAACTGGTCCACAAAAACTAAACCATTTTATCTAATAATTCTCAAATCAAAACAAAGCAATGACCTGCTTAACATCTTGTTGGAATAGTCGAAGACCCAAGCGTTGGTGTAGCTTGACTTTCTTCCCATGCCAGATTTGTTCCAGATGGCGCTGATGATCTAATACCTAATTCATGTAGAAATAAACAAGACAGGAGGGCCATGAGTCATTGGAACATTCATAATAAAAGGAACACATCGTTACATGGTCATTATCAATGAAAGCATTTTGCTGATGATCTAACACAGAGTTCATAGAAAGCAGGAACAAGACAGATGGCCATGAGTCATTGTAACATTCACACAGGAATAAATTGTACATGGTCATTATCAATGAGACATTTTGCTCCTTCTCTTCTTGGTGTCAACTAAAGTAATTTCTCTTCTCTTTAGACTATCTGAGATGACTGTCCACATTTTCCTAGGTCAACCTCATTTTAGGGATTCTTTGCTCATTCATTCTTTTTACATGTCCAACCATCTTAATTGATTTACTTAAATTCTTTTGCTCTAAATAAACCTCGACAGCAATAATCCTAAACTAAGGCCGAAACAACTCACCTCATGCACGACATCCAAAACATGGCCTGCTGCCTCAGAGTAGTCTGCCTTGGCTGTGATAGAGTTGGCACTGGACGAAGTGACCGGAGTCTGAAGGGTATCCAGTAATGCCTTGCCATCTCCACACACCTACAAACAGAAAAAGGGAGTTAACAATACAAAATACATGGAAAACGGAGATAATCATGCCGTGGAACCTGAAAGGAAGAGGAAGAGCGAATGTCCTTAGGCCACATGGAGAAGAACCACAGAGAAAGTATGACAGGCCCGTGGGTGGGCGACTTGGAGCCAGGTGTGAACTGCTGCCATCGACAGAGCCCAAAAGGAGATAGTGTTGGGGCCTTACATGCCATCTGGCACGAAGCGAACAGGTAAGTAACAGGTAAAGCAAATTCAACATAACAAATCTCTTATCAAAACACAAGATGTTAAAAGAATTCCTAATGCCTTACATCAAGCACTGGATATATTGAAAACTATGAAAGCCAGAAGGAAAAATCCTGTTTTCAACTCAGTTCTTGTGTCTACGTTACATATCCAAAGTGGTTAGGTTAACAACCTTTTCAACACAGAAAGTCCACATCAAAGGGGGTTTGTAAATCTTCACATTTTGTTTTGTCATCCAAACTGCGCTATCCCCCTTAGGAGTGTTGCAGCCAGCTCCATGTTCAGCATTGATTCAAACCCCAAGCCTCCTCATCCAGAGGCAAGAGTAGTCCCAGTAACATTCAAACTTGAATTCATCCGAACATACAGTACACTGCGGGTACATCATGTATTTCCAGGCACTGGGGGGGATTCATGAAGATAGTGGGCCCCTAAACAGTTAATACAAGCTTAAGCTTAAAGGGGATTGACTACATACATAGAAAGATAAAGAAGATTTTTACCTCAGCATAGGTTTGACTAATGGTTTCAATGAGATTCTGATGCTGCTGTAATGCTTCCTCCAGTTCCTCTATCCCGGATGGAATCTTGATACTCTCACACGTGTTCTGCCACACTATCACCTGGGCCAGATACTGGGAAGGAGTTACCAAGAGATTTAAATCAAGTAATAAATGCAGGCACGATAAACAACGTGGTAAAAACAGGATACTACTACAGAATAACAGGAACATTAATAACCATTTGACAAGTTACAACCCACGGAATCGACTGACTTGCACCATGACGCCCCCTTGTGTCCCCAAAAAGTATAACACTATACTTTTGCAATCACAATTCAATTCACAATAATCATCACATCATATCAATCATTTCACAATCAAACCAAAATTGAACACTGACTAAGGTAAGAAATAAATGTTTCTACAGCTCACCCAGCCCAGCCAACCCAAACCAAGATAAAAACAGGACAAGACTACAGAAAAACGTTTATAAAGAGAAATAAAAAACTATATTGTGAAAAAATGATTATTCAATAAAAACATGCATGGACAAATTTTTAATTCATTTTTTAAAACCAAGACAATCCCTTTTACATTATAGGAGTTGGTAGGTGTGCTTACCTGTTCAGCCTTTTTGTGAAAGACTACAGACATCCTTAGTACTGTGCTGCGGTCCTCTAGAGCAGCTGCTAGGCTTTTCCACTCTCTCTCCAACCTCCCTCCTTCCATTCGTATTGTGTTGGAGGCGTAGTGACCAGAATCACACATACGTTGAGCCATACCCAGAATTCGGGTGATATTCACATAAACATTCTGGGGACGACGACGTTACAGGTTAATACGGAAAAAGGTATCACACTTCCTCAAATACTTCTTGTTTTTTATTGGAAGTTTTTCCCATTTTCAAACACTGTTTACTATTCTTTGAATGAAAACTTCCCGCCATCATTTGAGCTTATAAGTTAACAATAAGATGGAGGTGGGGAAAAAGAGATTAAAACATATAGAGCGTGTCCATGTGATAATGAGGTCATTTAGGAAAAAGCGGAACCATAATCAAATGACGGAATGTGTCAACAATCAACAAATGACGGACCTATCATATCGGAAATGCCTCATTCTTCTTTCAGCAAAGTGATACCTTTTATATCGGCCGTACGATACTGAGGTAGTCAATATAAGACAAAAAAGAATTAAAGAGTATCCACAAGACAGAAAAACGTATCGATCCGTGCAAATATTTTCATTCCAATTCTTGCTCGTCAAAATTTGAATTTAAATTTATCGATCTTGAAAAAATTTGTCAAATATTACATTTCATGAACAATTGTGACTTGTAGAACTAAGTCGTGAAATCGTGATTCCCCCCCCCCCCCCCCTTAGTACCCCAAAAATCATGATTTCTCTCATCACATCGTCACACTTCAACACTGGTAACAAATTGTTTTAACATAACATAGGAATTAAGTAATAACTATGTTAACATAAAAGTCTTTCCCCATTTCTCTTGTCATATGAACACTCACTTCAGCACTGGTAGCAAACTGGCAGTGTTCCGATTCCAGTTCCACTGCCATCTGGTGGCAAGTGCCGATTTCTGTATAATTGACTAGAAACAAATCACGATTGTGCCGGATCCATTCAAACATCTGAAGAAAAACAAAAATTATAAATTACAAAATATGAAATATGTGAGCAGAAGGTTTTGTAGAGTAGCGGTAATGCATTTTGCATCGTTCATAGGTCCTGGGTTCAAATCCTATTGGCAAAGTGGTTTAGGGCAAGCGTCCTGGTGACTGCAAAGCCAGACACCACTACTTCTACTACTATTTCCCTGTAGATTCCTTATAAAATCGAGTCCTATCGGAGATGAATTTTAAACCAGAGGTCCTGCCTTTGATGTGACCTATATATGAGTAGCCGAGGGCGTAAACTAACAACTTTAATCAACGTTTTTTAAATGTGAACAATCCTTTAGAAATAAAATTTGTTGCGAAGCAAAAAACATCAACATTTAATATTTATCTCACAACTCAATATTAATAATTAGTCCACATTCACTTTTCTAGTACACACCCCCCGGAATCCAAGGGAACTCAGGAGGTCTGCAGGTTACAAGCGCAATACACTATTAAGAAAATAAAAGGCCAATAAACAAATGACTGGCCTCTCAAATGTAATTTACTGCAAAATAATTAGCCGCTTAATTATAAGTGACCTCATCTTAAAGAAAACATACCAACAAAAATTATACAGGGTCCCTGTACCCCTTTCTAAATACAATTCCATGGCTTTTCCGGGACAACATTCTTTAATTCAAAAGCTACAAAATTCACCATCTTATCCAGAAAATGTACATCTGTGATTCAAAAAACGCACAACATCATTTTTTTTTCTTTAACTATCCAGCTGGCAGGACAAAATTCCAGGGCTTTTTCAGACAACGATAAAAATTCCAGGGCTTTTTAACATTATATGAAATACCAGGGATCTTTGAATACAGCTCACTTTTAGACCAAAGCAAAGCATCTCGGGGAGAGAAAAAATATTACCTTTTCCACATCTTCTTCGAATATCCTAAGCTGCAGACACTGCTCTAAGCGCATCTTCTTGACCGTCCACAGCTGGTTGAGGTGCTGCTTGGTAGACTGAAGATTGTCTAGAAGTTGAGAGATCTGGGGCACGGCAGACTGAAAGTCTGCATTACCTGATATCACATAGCGACGACCACCGGACCCTGAGGAGGAATTTGTGAAAAACTCATTGAAGTTGTGTTGGACAGGATGAACATTATTCATTATTTATAGTAAAATCAGAAACTCTGAGACTGCTGAGTAAATAAGGAACATTATGCTCAGTCACTACAGGAACATAAAATATTTCCGTCGTTGATGATGTAAGTGGCAAACCTCATCGCGTAAAAGATTTGGGAAAATAACTTATAGTACACAATTAATACAGGCTAGACCTTTCGATCTACAGGCCAAACAAAGCATAAGTAGGGTTTGTCAACAGTATGCATGACTTTAAATCTCACAAGACCAAACCTAGCTTTTTCTCATGGTTTCATTTCTTCTGTAAAATCGGTGGTAACCAACTTTAACCACATAAGCACCAAAATAGGCGACTGTCAAATCTTTTTTTTTTTGAAAACAATATTATATGCTCTCTCTGCTGAAGGAGCATTAGGTAGCAAATGGTAAAATGTTATTGAACTAATGAAAATCAAAAGACACTACCATCAGCACCCTCCAACCACCCTCTTTTCGTTCTCTGTCCAAATTCAAACCCAAAGGGAAACGTTTACTCTCTCTCTCGCTCTCTCTCGTCACGTACAATAATCATATAATGAGTGTATGCACAGGTGCATGCAAAAGCATGACAGAAGAATAACATGACCACAGATATCTGGTTGTGTAGTCGCGTGTGTAATATGTATGTAAGACAGGCAGAAATTTAAGAATCTTTAGAGTCAACCGAGTAACTGACCACGATAAGCAGAAATTTAAGGTTCTTCCTTGCTAACTGCGGGGGTGACCATGGATTTCTGCAGACCATTTTTGCCTACCGTGGAAATTCGCTGAAGTTGACACCTCTGGCAACATACAAAATAATGCCAAACCGTATGAACTGGCAATGATGTTACCTTTCAACGAAACTCAGCATGATAGGGATTAAATCCGATTCATGCAGCAAATTCACCACAAACTTTTTATGCTCATCACAGGCGGAAATCTGACGAGCCAATTGCAGATTTTTGTGCTCAACACACGCGGAAACTTATGGTTCTTCTTTGCCAACCGCAGATTTTGGCATGACTCTGACACCCCTGTTTAGGGTGCTGTTGACACATAAAGGTCATTTCAGCACGTGCTACACATAATCAAACATTAAAAATGGAGAGAAAGCGAAAATCAAAGCCATACCACAATATTCCCCTGTAATTCTCTGTAGAATCTGATGTCCTTCCATAGCAAGCTGCTCCACCGGTGCCATGGTCACCCGTTTCTTCAAATGGTTATGTTCCTCCAGCACCATTTGGGCTCCGTTGAGATCGTCGGGAAGTTCTGGGTTGGTTAATATCTTTCCCAGCTCATCCAGTTTGTCAAGTAAGTCTAAAGCTTTCCAGATGAATTCTTCTAACATCTAGGAAAAAGAAAAGAAATTGGTTGTTCACTTGGCTCTCTACCGGATGGACGTGTGCTTCTACTCTCCACTGATTTGTTAGCTATTTCATAAGTTAGTTATCTTTTCTGAGTTGCTAGCTCAAGACGGGTATTAACCCCAAATGTTCTACATCCCCGTTTTTTTGTCCTTTGGAAGTTTCAACATTCTGATTTATTTTTTTACCTTAATGATTTGCAATCAAATATTGTCAAAATGCAACTTCTTTTTTTTATCGTCTCCAAAAAGTAATGATAAACGACCAGTGGATGATTGAGATGCAATAATCAAAAGGTGTCACAATACATATATCCAACTCAAAAACAACTAAATAGCTGAATAATAACATCTGCAATATGAATACTAACAAGCTTCAGTATAACACATGCTTCCATTTTGGTGCTTAGTTTCTCTTATTCATATATCTAGATAGAGCTCTTCTTTCAAAATTGATAAAATATTTATCAAGATAACAAAACAACATTTGCTTAGGTCAAAATTTTAAGAGTGTTTTACAGGAATGCTTTGTTTGTTGGGTGTTTGTATGAATTGTTAGACACACAAAAGGTCATTTTTCAGTGATTGGGTCAAACCGTTTGCAATTTCCAGACCTGTATATGGAAAAAACTGAAACTATAATGAGTATCAAACCAGTTTCATTCTACAAGATATTAAAAACTGCAACGTATAGTTTGGATCCACCCTTTTATACAAGGTAAAGAAACTTGGATGTATGTGTCACGCTATTTTTAGAAATGATGAAACAGCGGACAGAAGTAAGCGAAATGAGCTCTCTTGATGCAACTCTCTTAGAAGTGTCTTTGACTAGCTACACAACTAGCTACACGAATATAACCTAGAAAATGAAAATTGTAGATGTCTATTTACCAATCGTAGCTGAATCCACTGTTCATGGTCATATTCTAAAGTGCCATCAAACTCTCTAGTAAGCTGACTTGTTTCTATCGCTTTATTGAGACTGTCCAAGGATATCATATTGGTCTGGAAATAGAAGAAAAATACATTTTAAACTAAATCTAATTATATCACAGTACCTGGGACATTGTTTGTAACTCATAACAATAATAATAATAATGATGACGATGATAATGAAAATAATAATCATAATAATAACATAACATTACAATAATAATAATAATAATATCATATTATAATAATAATAATAATAACAACAATAATGATATTAACTATATATCAATTGTACTTTATTTTATCTCCAAAGAGAAATTCTTCTTACAAATTAACAATTACTGATACAGACATTGTTTTAATTAAATAAAAATTAAATAAATCAAGAGAACATAAACCTGGAAGTCAGTGTCAATCTTTTATATGTAAGTAAATGTCAAATTGCACAGTCAAACTATTTTCTGTATCAATTAAAGGTCACAGAAATTAATGAGGAGCAGGCGCACTGGTCGTGATGAATAGTGTCAATAAATGCAAAAAAACATAAAACATGAAAGTGACAGAAAAATAGCCGTAGAAAAGGAAAAATGGTTTTGTCGACTGTAGGGATTGAATCCACGCCTGCAAAAGGCAACTTTGCCTCACCAGAGATAGCAGGTCACACGCTCTACCAACTGAGCTATCCGCCACTCCAACAAACCTTATATTTTAAGCCCATATCTTGGAGCCAACTTGTTTAATATAACTTGTAAGTATTGTCCCCAAAATAGGCAGCAGAGTAAACTAATCATAAACGCAAATCATTCTCCTCCTAAAGTAACCCACCTCAAAGTTGTACTTGGAACTACCAAGACTGGTCCTCTGTTTCTCCCAGAACTTTTCTGGCTTGATAATGTAAGCCATGTTGATGTTACCAGGGAAACATTCCTGACACAACAAAAGAACACAAATTCCACATCATAGCATAGTATAATCATTACATTCACACATTATATCTAATTTCAGAAACAAAACAAAATGATGACTCAGTAAGAACACTTCAAAACTATTATGCCAATCAATGATATATTTTAAATTATCTTATGGCAAAATCCGTTCAATTTCCTTGTAGCTGAGGGGTTTACCACCAAGGCAGCAACAAATATTGTTAAAAATGTGACGCTCATTGTGCCATTCAAGGTTCGGGGCACAGTGGGCTGATCACCTGCTTGCCTTATCTACCTGATCCAGAGTTTTTCCAGCTCTGTATTCAGCAATGCTGGCCACAACACTCCTTGGGGGTATAATGTGGTTTGGATAACAAAACAAAAAGCTTTTTGAAACAGTCATTAAAGGTAAAAAAAATGTATACATTCAACCATATTACAGAAAACTTGTGAAACGAAACTAGGTAGGTGAAAACCAATCATCTGAAACTTGTTTATCATTTTCTGCCAACATAATAAAAACTGTTTAGACACAAATGAAATGTTATTTATGCTTGCAAATCTATTCAATTCTAAGATAACAAAAACACAAGATATGTATGTAGTTTCGATCTAATCCAAAATAAAAGAAGTCTACACTTCTATATTCTGCCTATTCTATTTCTATGTATTTCCTCTATACAGTGTTCAACAGCTCTATTTGTTACATAGGCATGATAGTCTCATACCTGCAATGCTTTGAGGACAGGTTTGACCGTTTCCCATTTGGTGCCTCGCATGTCCAGGATCATGGAAAACCCTTTGTCACGTACCTCATCACTAAATAAGAGGAAAAAAGTTTAAAAGATTATAATTAATTCAAAGCAAAACATATCCTGTTCATAAAATATATACGTTTAAGCAAGTGCCACAACAGCTGGCCTCTCCTCACAATCTCGTCATCGACGAGGTCACTGTCTACAAATATTGCCATTAAGTCCAATAATCATCACTGTGGACTTAACTTCAATGCTGTTACGTTTGAAATGATAATTTACATTTTTATTTCCGAGTCACCTATCCGTCAGTAACATAAACAGGCTTTTTAATTGATGACAATGACATACATGATCTGTCATGATGGGTTGGAATGGAGACAAACAATATCACGTTTCAAACCCAGTTTGACTTATTCTCTTCTTTCTAACTGATCTTTCTTAATGGAATTCTTAACAAATTCATTATATTTAAATTTCTCGGTTGGGATTCGAACACAGCAGCAGCAGCCATTAGAGTGGATGAAATCTTATCCACACAGCCACTATAAAAATGCAAACTTACAAAAATAAATCCATTGCATTTTTATAAATCATCAACATACTCAATGAAGAAATTTATATTTTTTCATAAACAAAACAACATCACCGATATTATATTTTCAAAATTGCATGCTTCACAGTCTTCTTTTTAATTCATTCATTTTGGGGGAGTAATTAAAAGATAATTTTTTTATATTTCTTAATGAACTTTAAAAAATTGTGTAGTAAATTCATCTAAAAAATAAAAGAGAGATTGAAAAATATAAAAGAGAGGGTGAAGAAAATTTGAGGACAAGGCAATATAATACTGTGTAACAAACATCTTCCAATCTAAATTCAAATAATCATAAAATGCAAGACAATTTGTTCATAGATATAATTTGATCATAAACAGACAAAATGCCAACATTTTAACAAGCAAATAAACAATAAAGTTGAAGACAATGATTTGAATAATGTGGAGCTTATTAATCTTTTTTTTTCCAAGTGAAAGTGGTGAAATGGTGGCAATGTTTTTGGAAAGAAATATGTGTGCAAAAAAGCCTGACTACTAAATGTAGCTTTTAATAGAAGATTATGGGAGAGATAAGAGACGCAGACAAAAATATCATCCAGTGTCCGACTCTAACAGCGCAAGTGCCAAACTAAGTCCGTTTTTGAAGTTGGGGGTGGGGCTGAAAATAGTCTGTAAAGTAAACACCAGAATAAAATAATCAAAAAGAAGCAAAATAAAAAAAGGTTGGCAGAATGTCTACATTGTTTCATAATCATCCGTAGCTTATCCACACAGGTTGGACGTTGCTTCTCAAACTTTCCGGGGATAAAACATTTTATCCTTTGCCATTTGCTACGTTGTTTACTTGGTGAATAAAACCCACCAATGTCTTGATAGTCAATGATCCTTTTTTACATGCTTATGTCATTACTTTGTGCGATATATTTATGTGATGTACGTTGATATAGTTTTATAGTATAGTATGTTTTAACTTCATATTTTGTAAACATTGCTTGTCACTGCCCATAGTTCTGTGATATGTGCCGTTACCTATTAATTATGGAATTAGGCGCTCTAGAAATAAACTTAATTATTATTTTCCTTCTTTTCGTAAAATAAATCTAGACAAACTAATCACAGTTAGCGTCAGTCAGTATCAGACACTGATGATATCATATCACAATAACAAAGGCAAGCAGTATAATAATAAGACATTTTCCAGATAATAAGAACAATCCTTTTTATGCTTTTTTAATGCAGCAGTACATAACATTTGAAAACAAAACACAAAACCGAAAGTTCTTTACCCTCAGTCTGAAAATGAAAATCAAAATCTTTTACATACCATTTTAAATAATAAAACATTGACTCATGAATGTTGTCATACAATTAACATTAAAGTGGTTACATCATTAGCATTTGGATGCTGGGGTCTGGGATTCGAATCAGTCTCAGATCATTTGGGCCTCTGCCCAGGAGATTCATATAGAATTTTCCAATTCTTTCTGAGATGACCTTCTTGTGATGAAAAGAGCATAAAAGATGAACAGATAACATCTTAACTATCCTTCTGTCCATCAATTGAATGGTATTATATATATATATATATCCATTTTACTATGAGGCCTGGTAGCTATCCGTCTCTACATTCATCCACCCCACTGTGGAGCCTTTCAGTCCTATGAGACAAACTATGAAATGGCCTTACTGCAGGCCTGCCAATCAAAACCAAAGTAAAAACAGACAGAGACGGAAAAAATATTGAGAAAACACAGGATTATTCAATAAAAACGGTGAAAACAGGTCATTTGACACATTTAAAACAGGAAACTCCCTTAAAAAAACATGACTTTGCAGGTCTGCTTACTGTCTTAAAAGGGGAATAAACTAACAACCTTACACTTGGAAAACGGTTTCATACAGATTCCAAAAGAGCTTTTTTACGCCTTATTTTTCAATGCAGAAAAGTATCAAAGGCAGATTCCGTACAGATTCCATTCAAGATGAGCTTTCAAATTTAACAAGAGTCCCTCAAAAGAAAAAATCAAAAACACGAAGTAGAGAAAATGAGTTTTGTCTTTTTTTACCTCAAGTAGAGAAAAAATTTCTGTGCTAAAAATGTTTATCTTCTTGAGTTAGACTTTAGCACTGTCACATAAATTCAAGTTATGAATGATGAACTACGCAAAATCAGGAGTCAGAAGAATCTGCAAAAGTCACACAACCCATTGTCAATACTTTAACAAACAATTCATATAATCAATATCATGACATATTATCTCCCAATTTTCTAAAATCTGAAAACAAGAGAGGAGCATATCATCATCATCCTCAACCCTTTCCCTCTAAAATAAATTTTAATGAAAAATACAATTATGATGGACACTTGACTACACAGAACATTTCATCCTATATCAAATAATAACAAGAGAGATATTTACCCAGGCACACTAGCGAGGTAC
This sequence comes from Tritonia tetraquetra, assembly GCA_030265355.1. NCBI lineage: Eukaryota > Metazoa > Mollusca > Gastropoda > Nudibranchia > Tritoniidae > Tritonia > Tritonia tetraquetra. The sequence goes on along the minus strand of JARBEQ010088692.1, from coordinate 5,099 downwards.
GTCATTAACCGACGCAAATCATCATGTTTTAATCTCTCCGGATGTGTGTGTGATGGGAATGTAAGTATGGGACCACCACGCTTGTCTCTGCCACCTAGGAAACAACAAATTGGTAACATATAAGTAAGTCATTGAGTAGACTCCTCTATGCAGGGACGGGAGTAATGAAATGATCTGCAAGTGTCAAAGTCAAAAACATCCTAAAACTGACAACTATTATTTTCAAAGTAATGGTGCAAACAACCTGTGAGAGCCTGAGGTTTTGAAGTAAGCCACTGGTCCCCTTTAGAAGCAAAGTGGTCAAGTAGTTTTAAGACATTATACTTCCATGGTGAGGGTCATGGGTTCAAGTCTCACTCCTGACACTATATATTCCTGATTGCCTCTCTTGACCCAGGCATAGTAATGAGTACCAATTCTCGAATTTAAAATTGGCTGTGCAACAGATGCCAAAAGGTCATTCTCGAAGGATGCAAGTGATATTGGCCACGTAACATCGGGAGCACCCTCTATCTGACCACTCTATTCTTAGTCTTTATAAATGGAAATGAGCTCTCCCCACAGACATATATCTCAAATTGTTTGTGCATGACAGTCTCATATTCCAAGAAATATCATATAAAAGGAAAACTCAAAGGCTTTGTCACCCTCTCCAACACGTACACAAATACAATACCTTGGTGTCCACTTACAAGTTCTGAAATGGGACAAACACGTCAACCACATTGTGACAAAGGCGAACCGTTCACTTGGTTTGTAAAACGAAATTGACACCACTGTCCACAAAGCATCAAGGCCCCAGCCTATAAAGCATTAATAAGACCAGTCCTGGAGTATGCAAGCACCGCATGGGATCCTCATTTACAGACGCATGCTACCGTGAAAGAAAACGTACAAAGAAGAGCAGCACATTTTGCCACCAACCACCGAGCAAAAGAACCAGGCCGCGTATGCAAGCCATGGAACACATAAAATGGAAACCTCTTGAGACACAAAGGAAGCATGCACGCCTATACACCCAAATGTAAAAAAACTATCAATGGAAACACTACAACAATAAACATACCACCATCCTTCACACCCCAGTCAAACAGATTATACCCAAAATCAACACGGCAGTAAATTCATCACACCCCGCAAACATACAAATATCTCTACAAAAACAGCTTTTTTCCAAGGACTGTCGGTCGATTGGAACCACCTACCCAACACGACAATCAACAGCTTATCACTTTTGACACTCTTCAACATGCACTTAATAATGGAGAGCCTATAGTTTAGGATTGTCGTCATAATATTGTTCAAAACATTTGCATCATAGCAATACTTCTTGCCTCTTAATGGATACGATACGAGAATTGGGAGAGAAATCTACTATAGATAAGCACTACATTCAATTTTACATTCATTGCCATCGCAGCTGTTGCAAGAAACCTCCTCTTCTTGATTTCAGTTAAAATAAATCATTAAACTTAAAATAGCAACTTTATTAACAGCATTATTTTAGCAACGTGGTCCAAATTTATTACTGAAAAGGGCCATGGAATCACTGCACATTGAAAAAAACATCTTTTCAATTTCAGTGTAACCCGACACCCAAAGAAATTTTTAAAGAAAGAATCTGTATTTTACTGTCTCCTGCTAGACTCAAATTCAGTATGACTGAAAACTTTCGATCAATTACAATCGACTCCGCTTATCGCAACACAACAGGAGCGGCAATTTTTTTACCATTTTATCCAAAATTGCGATTATCCCAGAGTTGGCCGTAGGCCCAGTAATTTAGGACCATTTCACTACTTGCCGACTAGGAATGTCTGTTGCATTTCTTGCGGGCTAGGGGCGCCGCTTATAATGGAACAAAGTCAGCTGCAGCTGTCTATCATTGTAAGGCTATTGTATCGATACGGTTGTTAGCTAATGACAGGGGAGACATGCGAACAATGTTTAGCAAAGTGTGAAAGCAGATTATCTGAAGTGAGTTGCGGTTAGCCAGTGACTTATATATAGAACTAATTCCGTTTATTGGGAAAAGCTGCGATAAAGCAAATTACGATTTTAAGTCGACTGTACTACACATGTGTACTCGAACTCTTCTAAATTTACAATAAAGGGTCAAGTACATCATCGGTGTGTAATTCTTTATTGGGATTTTTCCTTTTTTTGCAATTGAAGGGAATCCCCCACCTTATTGACGCCAAGAGACCACAGACAAAAAGAAAGTAAATTTATATTGCCCGCTTTCTATTGGTCACAGCTGTATGAAACTTTAATGGGTAGGTACAAACTTAGGTCTTTTCTGCTAACAGTTTTTTTTGGCTCTCCTGTAAAATTTACCTTGCAGACTTACGGTTAGAGAGAATTACACTCACGATGTCAGAACTTTAATGCTACATTATTATAAAACTAGTTCCTCAACATACCTGACAGGTAGGCCACCCTCTCTCTGAGGACATGAACTATGTCAGCTGCTTTCAACCCATCATTTCTTCTTCCACCTGAAATTTTACACAAGAAAGCAGATTGATGAGTAGGTAAAAACAAGATTAAAAATGTTTCATTTGAAGTTGAAGTCAATGACCACCTAGTGAATAAATCTATCAGCGACATTTTGCAGCATTACACTATCGCTATTTACCTCAAATAAATGTAATCAAGGAGAGCAGAACAAAAATACAGTGATGTCAAACTCAAACGCAGTAAATCAATACAAATTAGACATCAATTATAATACTCTAAATGAGACCAGTTTTCAATCATTCAAAAATCAATATATGAAAATAAATAAGTGTTTATAATATCAAAATGTATCTTTTGTACTTTATCTAAAATCAGTCAGTCAGTCAGACTAAGACTTGAACACCAATTACCAATCTGGCCAATTCCCCAAAAAATTATAGGCAGTGATCTGTTTTTTTAAACCAAGAATTATAAAATGAGAACTAACACTCTAACAAAAAAGGTACATCATATTGAAATAGAATAGGTGTACACACACACTAAAACATTCTTCTGACATCCTTTTCTCAGGGAATTATACAATCAGATCCATTCACTGGGTTACGGAAAACAGAGTAGATATAGATAGCACTGATTTACTTTCTAAAAATGTAAGAAGAAAAAGAGAAGAAAAAAAAATACAAGTGGAAAATTAATTTAAATGTCTAGAGTCTATCAGATAGACTCTAGAGATGTTTCTTAAAAATAAAAAGTAAAAGGAAAGATTTTGATGATTAAAGTTAAAAATCTAAAGTTTGTCCCTCTAATTGTCTTTGTATTGGGGTGATAGTGATAGGACTGAGATAGAGCAGTCAATACCTGGCACAGTGACTCTCTAGTCTTAGATCCACTCTCATTTTCATATTTTCATTTTTTACACAGTGATTTCCTGATTCTCTTAGAAAGTCTTAGTCAGTCTAGGCCGTGTTACCCCAAAGGAAATTTTACAAAAACAAACTAATCGGAAATTACTTTTATTTATAATATATCTTACTTGGGAAATTGAAGGAAGTCTTATTCATTCTTCTTTTATCATCTGTCAAACAAGAGTGTCAGGACCTCTAAAAATCCAGTCATGAACTGGAGTCTGCAAACTCTGAGACAGACACACCTCCTTTTTATTAGTAGACTCAGTTTATCTGATTCTGGTCCCTAAATTAATTCATCTTAGTCTTTAAAATGTCTGATTGGTAAATATATCATAACCCTTTCATCCAAAAGGATAACTATGTGTTTTTATGCATCATTAGATATTCTAGACATGATCGTAGATATTCTGCTAGGACTGGCCAACAATGCCAAGGGAAGCAAGTGCGTAAATTTGAACTCGTCTGGAATGAACGAAACTTCCAACTCATCTTTGTTCTCTAACAAAGAGCTCCGCCGATGAAACACAATGTTAGGACTCGCACAGTATAAATATGAACATCATAATGTAAATATCACGACACAAAATTAAATGTCTGAATTTTTTCATGAAGTGGCATCAGTTGAGTGGCCTCCGGATGACCTAATCCTGACAAACTGGAACCGTCCGAGAGATGCTTCCGAAAATGCATGAGCTCATCACCATAAATGAATCTTATTACGATACTTTACCTGGTCGATAATAATATTCCACATCCTTCTCTGCTCCTCCTTCTGCTCCTTGTTCTCCAGACATCATAGCTTAAATCTTTTCATGTCTTCAAAATCTTTAGTGAAGCCGAAGTGAACACTGTACATCTCTATCATGAGAAGTTCTATCGGCCATTGTAATAACAACGCTTCGGCATAATTCGGCAGATTCCGCCTTCACCGGATGTTGATTAGGTTCGTCTGCTGCCGAATGGAACACAGAAGCATCTTAGTCATGAAAATGAATGAAAATTATCATTTCAAATAACGAAATTAGTCTATGATATTGTCCACATTGAAAACTAAAGGGAGGGTGAATTATTTACACATATATCAGTCACCACATCAATTCACAAGAAATAACTATAAACATTCAAAGAAACAGACTCACAAACACAAAAGATAATGGTGACTCACTCCGCTAGGGGGAGTTCTTCAAACACAGGAGCGGTACTCTTTGGCCTCTCGGGTGCGCGTGCGATAACGATGAAGATAAGGATGGATGAGGGAATGTGTTTCTCCTTTCCAGTGACATATTTTCCTACAGATTTATAGCCGGGGCTCATGAATGAAACGTAATCGTGTTTATTCGAATACATAAAAATGTAACTTGATTTTCTAAAGAAACGAGTAGATGGTGTTCACAATAAATTATAGGTAACTAGATATGTCCTCTAGTTTAATTTTTTTGCGCATTTTTTATTTATTTGAAACCCACCTTGTAAATCGTTCATCCTGTATAGGTAATGTATCTACGCATGAAATTTTAAATATTGGCGTAATATGGTGATTCACATCACGTGGCTATGAATCAAGAACACACCTGTTAAGAATGCTGGTAAAGTTTGTCGGGACCGTCTTTGCCTTCAGCGGGACTGTGGACGTCTGGAGGGGACAGTGAGGCTCCATCGATTATAAATGTATGTCAACTGCCTTACTTGGTCTAAAGCACCACAGGTCTTTGGTCTGTATGGGGTGTAAAT
>JARBEQ010088471.1:0-14200 GCA_030265355.1 Tritonia tetraquetra | reverse complement strand
AGTGCTGGCCCTACACTGTAATGGTAAAAGGGAACTGGACAAGAAAGAAAGAAGTCAAAGCCTTCCATCACATCAAGACAGAATGTGATTGGCGACAGATAAACACTTAGACCCCTCTACAACGACAAACTACACTTGAATTCCATCATAAAGGTAATAACAGCAGATGAATTTGGTTGGCATTTCGACCTCAAGCACACTTTGGCGACAAACACACTCCAGTCTTCTCTGTGCTTTTCGGCAGCGCCGACTGTACAAAAAAAAGGACCTTATACTTATGTGTTTTTAGCTCTTTTTTCCACTTGGAGACAAAACTTCCTTTTTCAACTGTTTCGCTGCTTGAATTTTTGCCATATTCTGTTGACCTTGAACCAAGTTCTGTTCCCTTTTTTCCTCAATTTCTGCATTGAAGTACCATTTTCTGAAAATGAAAAACAAGTGATAAATATGCAGACTGATAATCGACTATTCTCATTTAACTTAGCAACTTTGCTTGTCAGCAATTTTTTTTTTACTGTATATCCCTTTACTTGCCAATTGTTTTAGTAGGAAAATCAGAAAATGACCCATGTAAAAAAATCAATATGCACTAATAGATGACCAAATGAAACTTACCGAATCAAGCATTGCAATGACACTTCTTTCAAGAATCAACGATCTCTCTTTAACATCGTCAGAATCTGAGTCACATTGATAAGCCTTTACCAACACACGCTAGCTACATCATATTCGCTACTCGCGGGTGTTTTTTACCCACTGACTTTCAAAGATTGAATAACCCATATTTGACACTCAAAATACCCCTATTCGCCACTTACAGGTGTTTTTGACCCACATGAACCCTATTTTTTGCATGTTCTATTGGTAGGCTAGAAATGTGAATTCAATTTCAAGATGTAATTTTTCCAGGTATTCTATTATATAGAAAAGAAGAAAACCTATACATTTTTGGCCTCTGCGCATGTCAGTAGGTAAAAAACACCTGCAAGTGGCTAAGCAAAACGAACAGCGAAAACGCATATAACAAAAGGAATTTTTGGTCTGTATTATTTATTGGGTAAACTGTTCTGCCCATAATGAAATTTTTCATTGTGATATAACGAAAAACATACATGCCTTTTTAAAAAAATAAAATTTAATTTTCGGTTCTATGGGTTTTTGTTTACATTGAACTTGAATCTATAAACACGATATGCTCGCGTCACTATCACTTCTCTGCCGTTTTCACGAAGAAGGACAAATAATGCTATTCCATTGTTAGTCTTATTCGCCCTTCTTCCTGAAAAGGTCAGTTCTGCTTGCATAACCTCTTGCAATTTCCAGATTTGAAATCCTTAATTTGTTGCCTCGGCGATGAAGAGGTGAATCTTCACAACAACGCAATAATAAACTGTCCTTGTTTGCACAAGAATGTTTGTGTGCATGCGTGTGTGTATGAAATATGAACAAAGCAGATACAGGTGTGAGTTAGGATTGCCTGTCGCCTTCCTCCTTCCTTGTCTCTCTATTTGTTAATATGCTTGTGTGTGTGTGTGTGTGCCAACGATTTGTGTCTTATCAAGTCTAATCTTCAGTACCTAAACATTATTCTCACATTATCATTGTCCCTAAAATATATCTGTGCTAGAGTGTTTGACTCACACCAAAGGCAGGACCTCCGATTTATAGCCCATCTCCGATAGGACTTGATTCCATATATGGAATCCACCGGGTCAAAGTCATGAAATTCAAGACAATTCAAAGGAAAAAATCTCAACGTCTCCGCTGGTAGATGCCTTCTACTCACGAAGCGAAGGTGTTACCATTAAGCTATGAAACCCCCCTTGTGTGCCTTTCATGACTGAGCATGGTGCTGACTCCAACACTGCTTAGCAGTTACATATTAGTATCAATGGGGTTTGATCAAACAAACAAAAGGTATTTTAAATTACCTGAATGAAAACGCTGTGAAGTAGGCTGCCAGACATGATCCAAAAACCACTGGATAGCGCAAAATTTGTCTCGTGGTGGAGGGTCGACTCATAATAATTCAATAGTGTATGTCCTAAAACAGAGGATAACAATAAAAGTTGGATAATAAAATAGAAAGAAAGAAATTACTTTTGGAGATCTGTGGTGCACTCACTGCTGCTTTCATGAATAAGGGCGAATAGTGCAAATCCATTGTTAGCCTTATTTGCCCTTTTTCATGAAAAGGGCAGTACACACTCATCCACTAAATGAGCAGTGTGCGGTATGAATCTCAGTCAAGTCAAGGAGTTTTAAAGCATTTTCTCACTGAGAAGGTTCAAATCATAGTATATGAATATAAGCAGGAGATGGTGTCAAAAGGGGCGTAAATTGAAAAACTTTTGAAAGATCTCTAGAGCTGTTAGTATTGTTGGTCAATGAGAGATTAAACAGGGTAAAGCAACTCCCAAACAGCATTTATTGTGCGCTAGCATAAGAGGGACACAGTGATCTCTCTCATTACCCAATGATACTAACAGCTCTAGAGATCTTTCAAAATTTATTTGATTTAGATTTACGCCCCTTTTGACACCATCTCCTGCTTATACCCATCTTCAATATATGACTTGAACCTGCACAGTGAGAAAATTATATATCTTTTTTCACACACATTCCACTCACTGTGCTCAGTATAATAGATTATAGATAGACTATAGTATTAGTTAAATTCATCATTAAAAAAAATATTTCAACAAAGGCAGAACCTCTCCTGCTTATAATTATAGTCCACCTCCAATAGTGCAGTGTTTATGAAATAAAATAAAATTCAGGAAATCTTATCTTTTATTTTAAAGTTCAATAAAAAATGAAGTCAACGTTCAACGTTGTTTCAACTTCATTCAAGCTTTCATTTTAATTCTAGGTTGACAAGTTTGCTTTTGCAACAAAAACAACCCAAAACCAAACCCGAAAAAACCAACACAGTGATCTGTCAAAGGCATTATCTATCTAATTCAAAGAGCACACCAGATGGATTTTCTATGCGCTCGAGGTAGCCTCGTAACTCGTAACGAGTTGCAAAGATGACAAGACAGGTGAGAGCACCAAGGTGAGGGATTAGAATCAAAACAATAACAAACAAGTTTTCACGATTCCTTCATGTATCCGATTATAAAACGCGAAGTATGAACTAAGTTAAGCTCGAAATCGAAACAATAATTGCTAGGGGTAGAGGATGAAATCGATCTTTCTTTCATCCTAGAGTCTACTCTTTGATATAAAGTCATTTTTAGTGTCCGCACCACTTTCACTTTCACTGTTGACGTTGACTGAACAGCAAGAAAAGAAACGAAGGTTAGCTCTATGCACATACTGTTCTATTTTTAAAGATTTCAAGTGACAACTAGCTAACTATCTAGTAGCTTCGATTTGCCTTTGCACTGGTAATAATCAATTGTATCTGTTGTCATAGATGCCATCTTTCTTTTTGAGAGAAGAATCACCGAGGAGGGACAAACGTCTAGATAGTCAGATCTATCTAGGTTATTATAAATATTTAAGTATTATATTTGTCTAGACTAGTCTAAGACCATAGATAGGATTTTAACGATTCTGATAGAGTTTAGATAGACAAGATTTTTAAAGGATAGTCTAGATTTGTGCTCATTAGGGTAAGTACTTAGTAGGCTGATTCAATGAAATTGAAAGTTAGGTGCAAGTTTTCTAAATCTAAAACACATTTTTTAATGTAGATAATTTTTAAGAAGATGAGATCATTTTTGTATGTTCATTTCTTGAGTCCAATAAAGTGCTGTATTTTATGCTTCCAATTAGATTACCAGAAAGAGGACTGGTCATCAATATGTGCTTAAAAATCTTTTTCCTCTGGGTTCAAATTCAATCATCATTGTTCCATCGTACATATTATTATTATATAGATCTAGACAAATTATTGACAAATTATTTTAACAGTAACAGACTGAGACACAATAATTTTTTTAGATGTAATCACTCTCCCCTTTAAAGACCTAAAATACAACCCTCCCCCCCAAAAAAAACAAAAAAGAACAAACTACAAACCAACATTGCCATGTGATGACACTATGATGATGTTAGATTTCACTTGGTTGTGAAAACCTTATTTGATTCTGTGTACTTCTAAACACATACCAGGCCCTGGGAGTACACAAAATTTACTGTCAATCATAAGACGGACAGGTCAAACTAGCAGGTCTATCTTTTTGGTTGAACAATGAAACTTGTTGCTTTGAATACACAAAGCCACAGACAAAGACGTGAGCACCGAAGTGAAAACAACCCAAACTATTGCTGGCCCCCAGGTAAATGACAGGTGACTAATGAGTGACAGACAGGGTCGGCTCGCAGAGAAGCTAGTGTTGACGGACTAGATAGATGGGGTTGGGCTACTTCAGACGCTGTTGCATCGCGAGTGTTTTTATCAGCTGTAGCTGACTTTTCGATATTAGAAAGATGAATAATGGGGCTTTCTATTGGTGTATAGAAAGTACTCGAGTGATGTCAACTTCGACCATTTGTCATTAACTTTTTAACCCTAGAACTGGCCAAACGACTGATCATCGGCCGTTATGAGTCATCCTGTGGTGGCCAAGGCCGATCGCCGGCAGTTATCGGCAGAGTCATTTTAAACTGCTAAAACTGTGTGAATACGAAAATTACCGACTCAAAACTATAGTACCGTATTATAGGACTGCTTGAACTGCTATTGTATACCATAACCGTTATTTATACTGCATTCGAACAAATTGGTCGAACTTCAAAACACACCGTACTTCTTCATCTAGACTTATTCAATTTTCTTTGTTTTCGCGATGGTGGATCCCGGTGAGGGAACATCTAGCAGTGTTTTTTCAAGACCTTCTAGGTTTTTACTCAAAATGGAAGTGAGAGTGAAGATGATTTTGACGGAATTCCACATCTCAGTGATGAGAGTGACAGTTCTAGTGACGGTGAAAGGTTGTGATGAGATTGAAGAAGAATCTTGTGACAGTGGACAGTGGAGGAATGTGGGTCTAGAACTTAATTTTGAAGAGGCTATATCACACACATTGACATCAAAACCCCTTATAAGTATATATTTACTGAAATTTCCATGTTTGTAGATTGTGATAAAAAGAAAATGAAGTATCTGTAGCATCCAGGAAATTTTCTTGGGAGGTGTAAAGTGTAAAAAAAAAAAAGTAGGTCATGGTCCGACATTATAAGGTCACGCTCAAGGTCATCAAAATATGTTGTTATCATCCTCGAAGCGAAATAAAATTATTCGTCAACTTATGTACTTTCAAAAAATGTATAGGACTTATCTATACCTTAGATATCCTCTTGTACCCTTTTTTTCACTTATTCATCCTATCCCCTTGCATCCTTAATTGGCTTGGCTGCCACAGGGGTTCATTGAAAGTCAGAATGAGTTGATAATTTAAAACAATGTGATGCCACAAGCTTCAATGATGACGAGGGTAATTTTGAAATCCTGCCCGACAACAGTAGCGGCAGCTTCGTCACAAGGCGAAGTGGGTGATTCAACTTGCTACAGGAAGCACTGTGTTTCACGTAACAAGGTCAATGGTCAATATTGAGAAGATAGCGTCAGGATCATCGTATAGGAGTTGATACCGGATTTACTGATGAAGGCTGTGAATAATTTTTATTACCTGCTCATGCTTAATATCCATTCAGGCATTATTTATTTTATTTGTATTTATTCACTTTGAGTATTTTTCAATATTAGTTTAGGGTTCAAAGACACAGAACCAGTATTGATGCTAAGATGATTGATACTGCTGTGTAACTAGAATTTGCCCTCACTTATATTGAATTCGATCAGATATCAACAGCTTTTTTCATTTTCCATCTGTGGAAAAAGAAAACCTCTGATAAAAATGGTTTTGAAAAGGTTAAAAGCAAAATGATGCACAATCAGTATGCAGATGGGGGTTTAAATATGATACATGCGCTTTAGAAATCATTCCATCAATTGGGCAAAAAGCTCTTTGAAACTGATAATGATAACTATTGTAAAAAAATTCCAACAAGTTTCCTTAGAAAAGTAGGAGGCATAAAAGTATTTGATTGTGTTGTGGAAATTAAAGATTTTAAAGGGCTTGGTTTGGTACATAAAATCTTCTGGAAAAATGTTCTAAAAACATGGCTCAATTTCCCATGGGAGGAGAATTCTGAAGATCTCTATTTAACGGAACCAATATTTAATTACACTCGGATAAGATTAAAGAATCATGTTGTTGTTTTTTGCGAAAGACTCATTCAGAAAAATATGTTTTATGTGCGTGACATCTATGGTTTGCATGGCAGATTAATGACGTTTGATGAGTTGAAAAACAATACGGAGGTTATAATGGAATGGAGATAGATTATAATGTAATAAAAAATGCTGTATCTAGTTTAAATAAGTACCAACAAACAAATAATAGGGAAAACGTCTTTAGCCAAAAGAGATATTACTTAGAAAAATTGACAAGAAAAGATTTTTATCAATATCTGAAATCAACCAATAATACAGATCACGTTAAAAGTTTCTGGGCAAGGAAAGGCATTGAATTTCAACAAGATTTATGGACACTTCCGTTTAAATGTACAAGTGAAACAAGACTTAGAATGTTACAGTGGAAAATTATACATAATATCTACCCAACAAATATTTTGCTCTATAAAATGAAAATATCAGACACCAATAAATGTAAAACATGTCTGGTTGATGATTACTCTGAGAATTTTTTCAATCACTGTTAGTCAGTTCAACCGATATGGAGGGAAATAGAAGACACTATAAATGCAAAGACTGGGAAAAAAGTATTGTTAGGATAAAAGGATGTAATGTTGGGAATTTCAAATATATCAGAAATGGGAAATACAGATATTTTGGTGGTGAAAATGGTTATATCAAAGTTTAAATATGGCCCCAAAAAGTGTCCATTGGCCATTTTAGAACATAAAATAAGAAAGAGAAGTTCACTAATAAATACATTTACAGGAAAATAAAGACATACTACTGATATTTGATATCGAGCTCGATAGTAGTAGTGATACATTTAAGAGAGTTTTGGCATACTAACGTGTTTCAAAGAATAGATAAGTATAAGACCCTCCTATATTTCTGACAAAAAGATTATGTGGCAAAATGATATGACTCACAGATGCACCCTATATCTTCTTAACCCCCATTATCACTTACCAGGAAATGAATAACATCCTAACATTAACCACTATCTCTTTACATTTGTCAAGGACAGCAGAACTGCATTAGCACCGTAATGATTTAATCCTTAAAGACCCGAAATCAACTCTGCCCCTTAATACTTGGTTTGGAGGTTTAGGGGCTGCCTCCCCCCTGAGGGGACATTTCATCAGAGGATGACTTGTCGCAGCGGGGGTCTAGGTGGACAGGGGCAGCGTCGCTCGATTCAGCGTTGATTCAACCCCTTTTTAATATTGTTATCTCAGTAAGAAGTAAACCATAGCACCCAATGGCTAGATTCTGTTGTTCTCAAGGAATCTATACGTCTACTTGCTAGGACTAGTACTAACAAAATGCAACTGCTAAGACCACATGCACCATTTTCGGAACCCAGTGGCTTTTTGACTCCTCATTAGGGGGAGGGAAAGTGGGTGGCCACCCTTGGACTCCAGTGATAAATCACACAGGGAGCAAGGGAAGATAGGACTAACACTAATCAATAACAAATACCAGTTACACATAACTTTCCACAACCAACATTGAAGTTGCTTCAGCTGGTATTTTGTGGCTGGTGGTGTTTTGGTATTTTGTGTGTGGATATCAATGCACAAATTGACAACATTGTTTCTAACTTTTTAAACTATAAACCATTAACCGCAAAGAATGAAAAAAAGAAAAAAAGAAAGAAGAGCATGTTCTCTAACACAGCTTCCTAGCTGAAACTGTACAATAACCTTTTGAAGGAATACCAACACCTTTAATTGATACTAATTCAACAAGGGTCATTTAAAATAGGATGGCCAGGGGGAAGAAAAACCCCAAACCCCAGCTATTATCATCACCATGAAAATAAGACAATGATAATTTCTTGTTTTATGGTAGTGTTTGATTTTTCAAACAAAAACGATTGTAAATATTCTGTTCTTTCATTTTTAGGTTGTATCAAGAATGGTAAATTGAAAATTTTATCAACTTTGGTCACTGGATCCAATAAATGATGGCCGGTACCTCAAAATACATTGTGGCTGCTGGATTCATAATCTTCCGAAGGATACAAAGTCAAATAGAATATCTATTGTTGCAGACATCATATGGTGAAAATCATTGGACTCCACCCAAAGGTGAGTTCAGCAACTCTTTGAGACTTTGGGCCAAATTTTCCATGCCTTGAAGTGGTTCCTCTTCCATAGACAATCTTTTATCAAAAAATTTTTTTTTCTATTCTTCAGTTTACTTTTTAAAAAAGTATGTATGCGGTACAAATTTTTGTCTTAGATTTTAACTCAATTTTACTCAAAATGATGGTTATCCATCAGTAAAAAGATTAAGCCTCTTCACTATATCAAGATGGTTATGACAGGGCTTGTAGCGAAGTCAATCATGTTATTAGAAACTCCAGACTAGTCAGTGCCCTGCAAGCTACCGGCTACCACCTGGTCCAAGGAAGAGTCTCTCTGTGTCAAGTTGTATGGGCGTCTGGAGGATCTTTTTACAAAATGATAGCATTTGTCAAGAAAATAACATTTTAGGTGTAGTCATTTATAATGATATTGATATTGTGAACAAGAAGAACAGAATTCTGAATTTCTTTGTTGTATTTGGTTCTTGTTGAGTGGAGGTAGAACAGATTTGTAAGTTTGTGGATTGTAAAAGTAAGTTGTGTGTAAACATTTTACTATGATGTTCTCTCACCTTTGAGAAAGTGTGCAGTATGAATAACTAATTTCAAAAAAATTGCATAGACTATAACATATATGATTATATATGTTAAAACATAAAAATGGATGCTCCCTACCACCAACACATTCAAGATAAACTGGCGATCAGAGCATTGTTTCACCAAACCCCTTTATGGGGGGAGGGGGTGGGGGGGCTCTCATGGCTTAGCAGTTATGCTTTCGCTTCATGAGCTGAAGTTACTGGGTTCAAATCCTGGTGCTGACAGGATTTTTTTCTTTGAACTTCCTCGAGTTTTGTGGCTCTGACCCTGTGGATTCCATTGGAACCAAGTCCTTCAGGGGTAAAGTTAACAACTTTATACCCTTTTATTACCACAAAGCAGTGGTCAATCAATCTCACATGGATGCATTCACAACAACCATGTCTAAATGCTATTGATCCAGGGATTTGAGAAGGAAGATGATCGTTAACAGCATAAGCAAGTATTAGTAATCAGAGATGGCCAATAACCAAATTAATATTCTTATTTCTAGAATAAGAGGTGGGGAAGAATTTGCCACTTTAGACTGAACTTTCTAGTTCTAAGATATTTATACAAAATGTTATTTTTACTTGCAGGACATGTGGATCCAGGGGAATCAGAATATGAGACTGCCTTGAGGGAAACACAAGAAGAAGCAGGATTAAGTATTAAACAACTGAAAGTGGTGCCTGATTTTGAAAAAGTTCTGTATTATGATGTCAGGGGTAAACCTAAGAAAGTGGTGTATTGGTTGTCAGAACTTTCCAATCCTTCAGATCCAGTGATTCTCTCAGAGGAACACCAAGACTTCAGGTGGCTCCCTCTAGAAGATGCATGCAAGTATGCGTCTTTTCCAGATATGATCGAAGTGTTAAAAGAGATACATACACTCTTACAGGATAAATTTTCCTCAACATAGTCTTTATTTTAATCTATAGGTATATAAGTTTCTATGTAATATGTAATGTAAGTGTATGTATGAGAGCACTGTATGTTCTTGTTTTGATTTTATGTATACAATTGATATAATGTGTTTTCCTTCTTTTTTTTTCCTTCTTCATATTTGAAAATGTTCAAAACTGTGTTTCTTATTTAAAGAGATAAACATTTTAATCCTTAGTTGATACCACCAAAGTAAGAACCCACACTTATTCTTTGGCCTTACTAAAAAAAAATAAAGCGATAATTCTATATGCATACACATCAGATTGAGTACAATCTTTGTCAGTCTGTTTGTTAACCTATCTGTCTAATTCTTCATTAATAATTTCCTCTCTCTCTTTTCCTTGTCTTCAATCTTTTTCAATTAGTAAAACGGAAAGCTCTATAAACGGCCCAAAGTGGCAAATTCTCCCAGTTCTTACATAGCTGAAGAGGTAACCACAAGAGCTACATTAATTTGTGTATTGGCGATTATGATTTATACTGCCCAGTCTTTTGCTCATGGTGTCAATAAAGAGTTTAAGACACATTGAGCTGATCACCTGCTTGTCTGAAATTCTTTGGTCCAGAGGATTTCCAGCCCTGTTTTCAGCCATGCTTTGGTAGTCGGGGTGCCTGGACTTAATAATCAATACACCCTCTATATCTCTGTCAAAGAATTTGATAATAACAATAATAATCTCTTTCTTTCTTATCCAGTTCCCTTTTATCCCATCTTACCATAGGCAAATTTTCTTTGATGTCACTCTGACTCTTAGTCTTTATAGAGTGACTCAAAAGATGGTACAAAAGTCTCAGGAAAAAATAAATAGATAGGTTGATAATGATTAATCTTCTTATTTTACCAATTGATTTTAGTACTAGTATTAGAAGTGTGGGAGCATGCCTCCTGTTGCCAAATATTTTGATTAAAATAAGCGCATATCAATTTATGTGATCAATAGCTTTTTATTTGTAATGCAAAATTATAATAATTTGAATGGCTGTGTGTTAAATATTCAAACCAAGGTGTATAACTTTGACTTTGAATGAATGAGAGGATCTCTGAGTTTTGATTTTTTTGGAAAACCCCAATCAATTTTTGCACTTGATTTACTTTTATGTACAACTAGTGCCAAATAAAACCAGCGCAAAACATAGTCTTGTCCAGCTTGAATGTGTCGATTGATTAGCCTACTTGTAACTGTGTAAATTGTTTGTGTTATTATCAAGTGTTGATTCTAAAGAATATTGACATGACTCTAATTATCCTTTGTCATGTTCTGATTTTTTGTCAAAATTCAGATTGTTTGCTTTGCTTTTGTAGCAGGTCAGGAATTTTGGCTTTGAGAATATAATATACCCTTTCAAACATGCATTTTACTAAGTATCTTTATGAGAAATTGATGTCGTACCAATTATCAGTGGGCTGATCACCTGCTTGTCTGAAACTCTTTGATCCAAAGAATTTCCGGCTCTGTGTTCAGTGGCCGGGATGCCTGCATTTATAATGGCGGGTATCTTGGGTGCGTTTCATGGCTGAACATAGGGCTGGCCCCAACACTGCTTGGCGGTATTAATGGGGTTTGATCAAACAACAAACAAACCAATTATCAAACACAGGTAGAGGAGGTGTAACAAAGTATAATAATTGTTGTTATCAATTTATCAGGGATGGAATTGATGCATAGAAGAGCAACAATCAAGATCATATTTTTTTTTAATATCCCAAGTTTGTGGACTGACCTTAATCAAGGACTTCTGTCTTTTTTTTCTTCATGTTTTTAATCTTGAGGATATGAAGGTGGAATAGTGATTATAGAACATTTGTTCAAATGTCGTATGTGACATTTACTTAATATGAGTATCCATACGTAATATATCTTTATACATGATTTACATATGACATGAGATCCTTATTTGTATGTTTCAAGAATTACAGTATTTGATGGGATTAAAGGAGATCATAATTGATGTTGTGTTTACTTTTTATTTATTCTTTTTATTATCCTTTTTTGTGTATTGGTTAGTTCACACTCGCTATTACAGTAAAACCTTGTTATACTGCCATTCTCGCTTACTGCCTGCTTTTTCCCATGGTACGGGTTGGATGATTTGTTCACTCAAACCTTTCGGTATAACGCCATTCTCTTTATAATGCCAACTTTCCTTTGGTCCCAACGATGGTAGTATAATAAGGTTTTAATGTAGGCTATTCCCTAGGGCAGGTGTCTGCAACCCTTCAGAAAAGAGTCATGATTCCAATTTGTTTTTGAGAACTTAAGAGCACACATGAAACTGAAATTGCTACTTGATAAATCAAATTCATATGATATACAGTGGTGCGGTCCCCTTAAGATAACCTCTCCTAAACTAAACTCTCACTTAAGATAAACTCTGAACTCAGTCCCGATTTTTTTAAAAATAATCGCTAGTAATTTAAAGTGTTTATCATAAACTCTGTCATTGCGTTTTTGGCTTAAGATGAATTCATCAGGTTTTAGCGATTCACATCACTAGCTCTCGATCTCCATACATCGCATTGGTTTGTTAGCAAGCAACCACACTGGAGATGAGCTGTGCAGGCATCATGTTACCTATCATGTGTTTACGCTGTGGGTCCTCGGAGTTGATCCCACTCCCTCTCTCTCACACAACCAATAAATGAAATGATCTCTGGTAGCTTTGAATGCTTATTCCCCTTGATATCTGGATAGAATAAACCTTAAGAAGATACATTTTTTGTCCGGCCCATAATGGTTCATGTTAAGCAGACTGCAGTGTGCAACACTATGTTTCAGATACAAATATTATTGACTTTCTTTCTTATTCAAACCCCCTTTTGCACTGCATCACAGTGTAGAGGCTGGCCTTTATTGGACTTTGTTAGAAAGAAGGGGATACCTGTGGCTGAGTTGTTAAGTCACTTGCCTCTGCAAGCAGAAGTTCGGGGTTTGAATCAGGCTTGTGTAGGATTTTTTCTATGGACCATAACTACCAGGATTTGAAGGCTCTGCTCTGGAATTTATGTGGAGTCCTAAAGTTCTGTCAAACCCAAACCACCATTTGTATGATATTTCTGTGTCCAAAAGGGAATAAAACTAATAACTTTTATTTGTAACCGGAAATACTCTAGATCAAGAATTCAACACAGGCGTATTAATAATAAATAATAATAAACTTTATTTATTTGTCCCTTTCGGGCAATTTGTCATTTTACAATGGTGGACATATAATCAATCATAAATACATTATACATTACATTAGACATATTACATGGTATTACAATACATAATCACAGAAATACATAGATACAACTTGTGGCCTCTCGTTCTTCTCCCACCATTGATGGGAGCCGCAGTGCAGCGCCCCGTGAGCTAGGGCGAAGTGTCTTGGTCACGGACACGGCGAAAAAATATCTCAGCAAGTAGGATTCGAACCACCGTCGTTCCGTTTGCGGGGCGAACACCGTACCGCTGAGCTACATCGCCACCTGCTGGTGAGAGGTCTATATTTGGGCCAGGTCAGTGGCCACAATGTTTTCTGTCTTGGGTAAACACAAGACTTTTTTTATTTTACCCCATTCTAAAAGGTTAGCTTTTCCAGCTCCTATAATCCAAGAGCTATTTTGTCAATATAGTCTGGACCCTGCAAGTCAGTAGGAGAATGCTTAACCACTGCACTGTTTTGATGGCACAAGTTGCGAATTATTTTTTTAAGGCCCAATCTCCACTGGGTTTGGAGCTCTTGGTAGCTAATACTAATAAGATAGGTAACACCCAGGATAAGATCTTGCAGAGCTCACTGAATCTTGATCTGTGCGTTATTGCTTCTCCTGAGACAAAGCTCCACTGCATCTCAGGCCAAGCTCCACTGCACCACAGGCCAAGCTCCACTGCACCACAGGCCAAGCTCCACTGCATCTCAGGCCAAGCTCCACTGCATCTCAGGCCAAGCTCCATTGCATTTGGGTCCTATACTATAACCCAATAACCAAGACCAGACCCAAAGTCTCGTCCCGGTGGAGTTCTGGATCAGCGTTCTTTCTCTTCGCGGAGGTAAGATGCCATGGTTCTCAATCCATCACAGTCAAGGGCCAATTGGGGGTGATGTGTTAATTAATAAAAAGGTCTTCGTGAAATGAGAAAACGTGTGAAAAATATCAACTCACTTTAAATGCTTCCACTTCCATAAAGCGAGTGTCATCCGCTGGTATCAAGGTAGGCATGGACTATCCTCTGCATGAATCTGATGAGTCGCTGTATGTGTCCATGGGGGATATTCAGTTATTCCTCGTGTAGCGCTTGCGCCAGTTGTTTACAAGATTTGGAAGGGAGCAGGCACCATAGAATGATAAATCAAGGTATGGAAATGTTATGAGTGCCAGAAAAACA
>JARBEQ010088360.1:0-14201 GCA_030265355.1 Tritonia tetraquetra | reverse complement strand
TCTTCTTTTTCTTCTTCTTCTTCTTCTTCTTCTTCTTCTTCTTCGTCTTCTTCTTCCGGAGTCGCTGGTATGTGGTACATTTAGTTGAATGGCTGAGTAGCTTTTGGTGAAAAGTAACAAGGAGCTCTGTGTTCATTGTCAAATCAAGGAGGTTCAAAGTACGTTAGGATTTAAAAGGAATTAATTCAATACTGCTAGCCTGGAAAGTACTAATCACTCGATACGCTTGATTATGTTTCATAAATTGCTGAATGTATAATGCTATATCTAAAACAGGAATCACCCATCAATAGTTCGTCCAGAAGAGGCAGGAAATTGCCAAATTTGAAAGGGATCATACACTTCAAGAATATTAATTTTGCCTATCCATCAAGACCTGATGTGAAGGTATGTATTCATTATGCTGTATGAACTGACGATAGTAATATAAGCCATTTAAAAACACTTTGAGAATATGCATATCATGTTGTGTTACAACTCACTTTGGCATACCATTCCTCTCTATATTTTGTTTTCAATCTATAATTTCCTTCCTCGATCTGACGCGGAAAGTACTCTTGATCACGGATTGAAGACAGAAAAAACAAATCTATTTCTTACAATAATAGGGTAACTTTAGAGCTTAATGTTAACCTTGCTTCATTAACTTACCTGGCGCTCAACGATATTTGGAAGCTGAGGCAATATCCTTTATATAGTTAAGCAATTATGCTTATTACCTTGCAAGACGTTTTTTTTAGAATAAGAAAAAGCAAACAAACAAACTCACTCAACTGTGATACTCATGAAATGCTTTATTAACGTTATTTCATGTTTTTAACGATACAATCCAGGTTCTGAAAGATGTGAATCTAGAAGTTCTTCCAGGACAAACTGTGGCACTTGTTGGTGCAAGTGGTTGTGGAAAAAGTACTACAGTCCAGTTACTCTTGCGATTCTATGATCCTGATGAAGGACGGGTAATTAAATACCCCATTAGCTGACAAAAATGTTACTGTGCGCTATGGCATTTAATTGTTTGAATTATATTGAGGATAGAGAGTAAAACTGGAGCAACATGTGATTATAATGCATTCAACAGGGTGGTCGTGCGTCGATCTTGAGTGGTTTGTTTACTTAACTATAGTCCAAATTCTTCTTTCTTTCTTATCCATTTCCCTTCTACCATTACAGTGTAGGGCCAGCAGTATGAGGCTAGATTTCTCTGGATCAAGATATTATGCCAAGCAGGTGATCAACCCACTGTGACCTTAGTAGTAGGAATAAATTTTGCCCGGACAGCGGCCTTGCGGCCTACTCTTATCGATTTTCAACTGCCGAGGGTTCTGTAACGTGCGCAGCGTGCACACGGGACCTCCGATATTTCCGATTGGTATTCAATATTGTCACTGATGTATACTCGGACGCTTTCCTGCCTGGTTTGTTCCTGTGGCACAGTTGGAGAACATATACTTCGATATATGATATGCCTGCATGGCCGGGGCAGTTAAAATGTTTGGGGACTGGCCTGCCTTGCGCCGCTGGTAACGTCCCTTAGGTGCTTGACAAAACAGTCGCCTAATCTGATTCCAATTTCGCCAATAAAACAAGATACTTTATGGGTTGATATTGAGTTATCTATCATAGGAATGTCGAGATTGATCAGCACAATTTTCAATCTTATAAAAATTACATTTCAGATCTTTCTTGATGGCTTTGATATCAGAGACTTTAACATCAAGTGGCTTCGTAAGAATATTGGACTGGTCAGCCAGGAACCAGTGTTATTTGCAACTACAATTGCTGAAAATATTCGATATGGAAAGGAAGACGCCACAATGGACGACATTATTGCAGCTACTAAGAATGCAAATGCTTATAACTTTATTATGCAGTTACCTGATGTGAGTCATATACCTTGAAAAAAAAAATTATGTCATTATGTCCGGATTAAAGGAATTGTCTTATGGAAATTGCTTATACAAAGGCATTGATCTCACATATCATTTTTATAAATGATGTCCCTCGTCTGTTGTTTTATTATTATCATTATTATTATTATTTATTTTTATTTTACAAATTTCCAGAAATTTGAAACATTTGTTGGAGAAAGAGGAGCTCAGTTAAGTGGTGGTCAGAAGCAGAGAATAGCCATTGCCCGAGCATTGGTCAGAGATCCCAAAATCTTGCTCTTGGATGAGGCTACATCGTCACTAGATACAGAGAGTGAGTCGATTGTCCAAGATGCCCTTGACAAGGTTAGTAACATAATGAATGACAAACGTCTCATTAAATGGCATTGACTCACATACCGTGATTGAAATACTAAGGTATAATAGATACTCGCTTCAGCATGTTATAACATCATAATATAGTCAAAGAAAATCTTCATAGCAATGGGCTACATTTGCTAGATATAAATGTTCAGTATTATTAAGTTTGAAAAATACGTATTTATGATGATTCTCAGATTACATTCTTAGCCATAGATCTGATGGTTAAGTTAATTTGTTAGATCAAACCCCATTAATACCGCAGAGCAGTGTTAGGGCCCACCCCATTTTCAGCCATAAAAGGCACACAAGATACCCAACATAAATGCAGGCACCCCGACTACCAAGTACGGCTGAAGACAGGGTTGGAAATTGATGTGGATCAACGAATTCCAGACAAGCAGGTGATAAGCCAACTGTGTCTACAATTCTTTATTGACACCATGAGCAATAAACTCCGAGCAGTATTACTGATGAGCAAAGCCAATTAACAAATTAATGTCGTCGTGTGGTCATCCATCCGCTATATAAGAACTGGGATAATTTGTCACTTTGGGCAATGATCAACTTAAGATGAAATATTGAAAATGATTTTTAATCACCAAAGGGCTATCTAGAAAAAAAAAACGCATTTCAACTGAATATTTGTTTTATTTGATGAGATATTCAAACGCTTTGGTTGTTCCAAACATACCGCTGCTAAATTAAAAGTGCAATTCTTCTGTATCTAGGCTTGTAAAGGAAGAACAACAATTATCGTTGCTCATCGCTTGTCTACAATAAAAAATGCTGATGTGATAATTGGTTACCATGATGGCCAAGTTATGGAGAAAGGAACTCATGAAAGACTCATGGAACAGAAAGGAATATATTACCAGCTTGCTATGAATCAGGTATGTCAGTGGATTAAATAGACGTGATTGTATTTTTTATTGAAACAAGTGAATTCATCGAGTAGATTGAGGGATCAATTGATGATAATTCCCCATATCCACTGTCACTAAGACTCACCAGCAGGAAAGCTGCCACCTTTCTATTCCTGCCTGACCGTTTGATAATAATTTGATATTACGTTGCAAAAAACTTTCAAGTACACAACATCTGTTTAAAAGTGAAAAGTGAAAAGGTTTACGCCCTTGGCAACACATTTAAGGTCATGTCAAAGGCGGGACCTCCAACATAGTCCATCTCCGATAAGACCTGTTTCCATTGGAATCATCAGGGTCAGAGTCACACAACTCGAGAAAGTTGAATGGAAAAAATCCCAACTTAGCCGCCAAAACCCAGTATCTTCTGCTCACGAAGCGAAAGTGTTAACCATTACGCCACGACCCCCCCCCCCCCTCCCAGTGCGGTTTAATTTGTTCCTTTCCTTTTGAAGGCTACTCTCATATATACGAGTGCTGTTCAACTTCGACCTCGCATCAGTAGTTTACAATATTCTGAATGAACAATGACGTCTGAATCTAAACTTTAATAAATATAAAGTAAAAAGAAGTCACGTTGAAGACAAAAATAACATAAGATATTGGGATAACCCATACTATTTCCAGCCACAGGGAGTATGATACACTTTCACAAGCACACAAAGACGCATACAAACAAAAGTAAACATATTATCGCATGTATTTATCCAGATACCCGACAAACCACACTCAGTTATATTCTATATTTGTCAAAGGTATTGGGTTTATGCTTTGTTTTGTTTTTGTATCCTTGATACCAGTAGAAACATCTACTATGAAAGTCTTATATTAATATACCTCTTATTAATTATTTTTTTGATCTTCTCTATGTTACCAATAATTGTAATCTCCTATTTTTCATTCCTCAGATGACATCTGAAGAGAAAGGTAAGAAATCTCACCTGGTGATGAATAAACCAAACAATCATTCAGATAATGCATATCATTGTTAAATGTCGTTTGGTATCGTTGGCGTTTTAGACACAGAAAGGTCAGTTCATCACCAAGACTAATAGTTATAGAAGTGCAAATATATTTATTGAAAAAGCTATTCTTCAAAAGGGAAAAAATAGAAACTAAATATATTGTTTCCCCTGAATATCATATACCCAATACAATCACAGTAATAAAATGATGTGTACAAATAGAATGTTATAATCTGACTGATATCTGAATGGTTAGGGGTGTTGCAAAAAATCCTCCCACCGTTAATGTCTACGTGTCGTAAGAGACGGCTAAAGACTAGGTAATGACTCCCGAAACTGAGTCTACCCGCCCTCCAGGTTTGGGGGTCTGGCGTAGGGTTAACAACTCTACCCTGAGATCCAAATTAGGGTCACCTAGTTTGGAGAAAACCAAATTGTTACAGAAACAGCAACAGAAGTGCTGCCCTAAGCGCCAGTGGGCGTAACAGGATATAGTGTGTGAGTGGGTTCCAACTTTAACTTTTTGTATTTTCTTTTCACATTTTGTAATCTATTTACTTATTTTACGTATTTGTTTGGGTGTGTTCCTCTTTGTCTATTTATATATATATATATTGTTGAAATAGTTGTTAATATATATATATTTCTATATGTTAAAAACTATGTCTGTTGAAGACTGAAAGGGTGAGAAAGTTTGTACTCCTTGTTAATCAGTGCTAGCTCACATTGGGAAAACAGTCTGCCAATAGACCATCATGTTGATTAGAGGGATGCATGCTTTAAAAAAAGTTAATGTCATAAAAGCATGCAGAGTTACAATATAAATCATTAAGGGGCAAAGGCAAGTCATACATTCGTTTTGTGTAGCATTTCAAGAGCAGTGCTCTTGACTAATAGTAACTTTTTCATTGTGTTTATGGTTATAAAAAAAACAGGAGTAGGAGAGGTAAAATAAACTCATTTGACTCACTTTATTTTTTCATTTTTAGAAAATGATAAAGGCATTCTTGACGTCGATAAGTTGAATTTGAATATAATGTCCAATGGAGGAATAGGCAAGACTTTTTCCATTGCTGAAAGTAAAGACAAGAAAATGGTGAGAAATAAATAATGCTATCTCTTCTAAAAAGTTCTTTATATCATTTCATGTAAATGTTTTGACACATTTCTCTGCTTTTGATAGATAACTAAAACGGAGGATGGAGGGTACATAGTGTATATTTAACTCCTCTGTTAAATTTCAAATTGTCTCTCCTTTTGGTTCCATTATAGTCGTTGCTTAAAAACATACACAATATATCTGCAGTAAGACTATTGTCATATTATATTGTTTCGGCATTGGCTTTGGTATGAAATATATTTCATATGTTTACTCGAGTTTTTACATCAGAATTACTTATCCCGTTTCATTTTTGCAATTTTTAAGTTAATTTCTTTTCTGTCACAGGACGATGAAGAAGAGCTTCCAAATGCACCATTCACTCGTTTGTGTAGAATGAATTTACCAGAATGGTATTTCATCATTTTAGGTTCTATTGGAAGTGTTATCAATGGATGCTCAAGTCCTGCCTTCGCTCTTCTCTTCAGTGGGATTCTGTTTGTAAGTTGACGGTGATAGTGTCTTTAACATTGATTGGGCAAGTATCAAATGCAACGGGAGAAAATGATGCATTATGAAATATCCAATCGTTCATTGTCGTCTTTCAATTACATCACAAGTATTGTTCCTGTTGACATAAAGTGGTGTGTACTTAGTTAATAAACATAATCTAGCAGTCAACACCAAAGGAATCATATAGTAATCATATAGAGTGGGTGTCAAATAGATGATTTCCCTAGGAATTAAATCTAACTCCTTCAGCCCCAACGTATTTTAGAATCTTTGTCCCTACCTTCCTATATCGCCGATGATTGAGACAATGATACTTGTAAGCAAAGCATGACCATTGCACAACTACCAAAACCCCTAATAATATACAAATCTTTTTTGTAGTTGATGCAGGATCTAAATTTACTTTTGAAATATAAAGACACATCAGATAAAACATAACGGAATCTAGACACAGAATGCTTTGCTATTGAGCCTTAATAAACGGTAGATTTTTTTTCTCTTCAAAATGGGATTTAATCAGTCATTTTTTAAGACACAGTTAATTCCCCCTATATGTTACACCATGAAGGCCAGATTTGTTGAAAGCCTAGTACGAATTTAGGAAATTCTTATGACTTACTACAATTTGATGTTGAAACATTTCAGGTTTTTTCAGAAGATGTGGAAACTCAAATAAAACAGTTTGAAATGTATGCGATCATTTTTGGAGCACTAGCAGTTATAAGCTTCTTTTCTTACTTTGTACAGGTAGGCAGCGCAATGTTTTTGACATTCTTTGTCGTTTTTCTTTAATCACTTTTATTCAATTTCTTCTCTTTCACATCTTACTTTATGTACATCTTGGGTTCCTTCCCTTGCCTAAAGGTACACTTGTGCACATTTTTGTTGTCTAAGAATATGTTTGGTTCATATCAGTTTACAGTTAAACAACATTGTTTCTTCATTATAAAGGTTTTTTTAGGCTTGCAAAGTTATACTTGCATGTCTTTATTGATATGATATAAGTAAAGCTATAAAAGAAGCAGTGGTGTGCAGAAAGGGGGCACTCCGAGACTGATTAACACAACAAATATAAAATCCACCGATAGAACGCAAAAACACCCGATTAAATTGTCACATTCTTGACCTTGCGAAAGAGAAAACCACCAATCGTCGATCGAACCCGACATTATTGGTTTAAAAAACGGCCGAAATCGAGTCGATCAAAACATTATAAAGGTATGAACCGGTAGAAGAACATAATAATGTTATCTTTGAACAAAGAACTATAACTCTTTCAACACGAATCAAGATTTTCCCGGAAATCACCAGACCTCTGCACGCCACTGAAAAAAAGCATGTCTCAATGAACAATTATAACAAACAAGCAAGAGTATGACATATTCCATGTTGATTTTAATGGTGTTATGAATATATTATCCATCTTCATAAAGAAATGTTAATAGAAGTACAAACATTTTTCCTCTAATTACCAGGGCTCCATGTATGCATTTTCTGGAGAAGCCCTGACTATGAGATTGCGGGATCGTACCTTTAGGTCAATGTTAAAACAGGTGTGTTACTCTCACGCTCTTATTCTCTACATTCAAATGTTTAATGCCACTTTAAAGTCTTTTCCTATGAATTTATGAAATATCAGAGTAAACATTATTTTCTCATCTCATTTACCACTTGATCCGCAGTGTTGATAATGTGTTCATATTTATTTTTGCCAGCCATTCCAAGCTTTTAAAAATTTACTTGAAACAGAGCCATCATTTAATTTTTTATAAGGTTATGTAATCGTATAGACAGGATATTATTTTCAAGATTAATCTTTACCTTTAAATCTTCAGTTAACACTCTTTCCTGATCATCAAAACCTGATCTATTGTGCTAATACTTTTTTGTTGTTGAAATGGTCAAGGACATTGCCTGGTTTGATGATCCCAAAAATGGAGTAGGAGCACTCACAACTAGACTGTCTACAGATGCCTCACAAGTACAGGGGGTGAGGACAGCTTTGGTATCAACACTTACAAAATATGCAATGCTTCCCCATGTTTTGGAGGATAATGTATTTTTAATGAGTAGAAATGGTATTGTTTAATGAGTAGCAATGATATTGCACAGTAAACCCACAAGCTATACAACCATTTGTAGTATTGGCAGTCTCAGATGAGGTTGCTTTTGATTTGGAAGTCAACATTGAGGAAACTGTTTGTTTTTTGCGGTGGTAATGTTTAAATGAAGCATGGGTGTTTTTTACATCTCTCTCTCTCTCTCACTCTCTCTCTCTCTCTCACTCACTCTCTCTCCCTCTCCTTTCTCTATTCCCGGAGAGTTATTCAATTTGTATTTGCAATCACTCTCAACAAATGAGTTCCCTGTTGTTGTAAGAAAAATCCCATCCTATCTTATTTTGCAGGCAACTGGCGCGAGATTGGGAACGCTGTTGATGAGTATATCAACTATGATTGCCTCTCTGGTCATTGCCTTCAGTTACGGTTGGATGATGACCTTAGTGTTGATAGCTTTCTTGCCTTTCATAGCGACAGGTGATTTTATCCGAATCAGGATGTTTGCTGGGCAATCTGGTAAAAGCAAGGAGGCATTTGAAGGTGCTGGAAAGGTTAATATGATAATTTTCTTTTTTACTGTCTGTTGATGAGATATAGCCAAGAAAGTGGGAACACAGTAGCTTTGTATTGAACATTATAGCATTTTTACCGGGGTGGAGATTCTTCACAAAACTGAATAATATAAGGATTGTGATGTTAATGGGTGAATTAGCATTATGACATGAATATAAAGTAAGGGCATTTTTACGTGAAAACTATAAAACATTATTAAACGAAATAAACAACAAACCAATAAAACAAAGCAAAACAAATATCAAGAATGTATTTGTAAACAACATCTACAATTGTTAAAAGGGTGAGATCACCTGAGAAAAAGTAATTATGAACTTAATAATTACTAACATAATTGTCTTTCAAAAATCATGTTATTACTCTTGCTACTTAGAATGTACTTATTTCATTCTACTTTTATACTTCTAGGTTACAGTTGAAAGTATAGGAAATATACGGACTGTTGCATCACTTTCAAAGGAACAGACCTTCTTTTCCCTCTATATGCAAAAGCTTGAAGCGCCGTACAAATCGGTTATGAGGAATGCACACATTGTTGGGATAGCATTCTCCTTCTCACAGTCTGCTCTGTATTTCTTTTATGCATCTGCATTTGTGTTTGGTTCTTACATGATTGAAGAAGGCGAAATGACAACAAAAGATGTGTTTCGGTAAGACGTGTGTTAACAACAAAATGCAATTCATTAGAACTTCAAGTTACGCCAAAATAAGTTAAAACATATTTCAAATCCAACTGGTGAGAGATTTGATGATAATTTGACCATTGGTGTTCTTTGCTTTCATTCAACTTAAATATGTTTGTCTTTACCGTTTCCTATTTTGATTTTCAGTGTTTTCTGTGCTGTTGTCTTTGGGGCCATAGGTGTCGGCAATGCTTCTGCCTTTGCCCCAGATATTGGTAAAGCTCAAGCTTCAGCAAAACGAATTCTACAAATTCTGGACATGGAACCAGCCATTGACCATACATGCTCTGGTGGAAAAAAACTTATTGTAATTTTTTTTGTTCGTTTTTCACTTCTTTGCAATAGTATAGTGGGAATAAGATAGATAAGATAATGAGGTAAATAACTTGGTTGGCATGGAGAATTGTTTGCTAATATCTCCAAACAGTCTCTTCTCCTTGGTTTATATTTCAAATAATAATCATAAGCCAAAGGGATATCCCGATACAATTAATCATATTTCCACAATAAGAATGACAACACGGATAAAAACAAACACGTTTAGTTCAACCAACGTTAAATCTCTTTCCCCCCCCCCCCACCCATCACATTCAATCCTCTTGGTTTTTAGTCACACATTCTGTTTATATGGTCAAATTATCGGAACTGATTTTTTTCTCTTATCAGTCCATTTCAATTCTTTTCTTGTCCAAGTGTGTCTTGTCAGGTCGATCTCTTTTAGTTTTACGATCTTGAAAATATCAACTAAGTTGCCTTTGCTCTCAACTATTAAGCTTACCATTTCTAACTATATCTCTTCATGTTGAATCTAAAAATGCTATTATGCTGTCTCTGTCACAAATGATGTAGAATAGACCACTGCTGGTGAAAGTAATAAAGCTCGAAAAACACAATGGGAGAAGTCACTGTAAGAGTAGTAATCATAGCTTTCAAATGGAGTCCAATTTCACAGTGACTTAATTAATAGCTTGTTAAAGCTGGTATGATTTTATAACATCCATATTAATATTGAGGTAATGCGAGAAATTCATATTTGATAAATCTGAATCAATATTGAATAATTTCTATTTTTCTCTAAACAGAAAAACTATACCGCTAATCTGACATTCAAAGATGTTGGTTTCCACTATCCGTCACGACAAACTGTTCCAGTCTTGCAAGGGTTAGATTTTTCAGTTGCTCCCGGTCAAACTCTAGCACTTGTTGGGAGCAGTGGATGTGGGAAATCGACAACTGTACAACTTATAGAACGATTTTATGATACAGTCACTGGCAATGTGGTGAGAAACTGTCTTTTGAATTATTATCTTTGATAACGTTTGCGACTTGTTTCCCCTAACTTTTATGTCGCAGTATCTCAGCACAATGCCCATAACTAGTTGGTCATAATATCATGGTTCCTCAATCTTCAGGCTTGCATTTAGTATTCAAAGACAAGCAAAATTATAAGTGATATCAATCAATCTTGGAGTAAATGGATCTAAACCATCTTAATTTTAAAAATATGAGCACATAACATTACCAAATCATTTAGACACTGTTATTCAATATGAATATCTATGCCGTAAATGTTCAATGCTATAAAGGTAGTGTTTATGTAGTCATAAGGAGCACATACATGTCATTTCCTGACGCAATATCGGAAAAGGGTCACATTCAAGACCAACAGAAGTCAGTGTTCTTGATTTTGTATTTCATTAACATTCCAGTGCCTAGACAACCATGACATCAAAACCTTGAATATAGAGTGGCTTAGATCACAGATGGCGCTAGTGTCGCAAGAGCCTGTTCTATTTGATCAGACAATTGCTGAGAACATTGCATTTGGAGACAACTCAAGGAATGTTCCTTTGGAGGAAATTGTAGAGGCAGCCAGGACTGCAAACATCCACAATTTCATCGCTTCTCTTCCTAATGTGAGTTATTGTCCTGTTGGAAGGTATATTTCGAATTGTATATCATGCAGCAATGTATTTTTTTTCTGTTTGGGTTCAATGTCTTTTTCTTGTGTTGAGAGCAGTAAAGAAATTATATCAAACCAGCCCCTATGGCACCAAGTGTTTAAATGACTCCCTGAAGTGTTATGGGCTAAGTCCAACACTACCAATTGAATGTTTCTCTTATTCCCTCTATTGTTGGTTTGCAGTCTAAAAATTCAAGCCGTGCCTCAAAAAGACGGCGACGACTTGTTTGCTGCTTACCAAAAGGGATCAATGTTGATGACAAATTGTTTCAAACATCATTATTTAACCAAACGTATGCATTTTTGACAACATTGTAGTAAAAAAGGTACTGTTATGATAAAGCTGTTTCTCTTGTAGAAAACTGCCCCAATGGAATTTAGTTTTAAGAAGTAAGAAACATTTGTATATAGTAGCAATAAATACGATTATTTCTGATTTATATCCGTTCCTTTTTTAGGGATATCACACAAATGTGGGAGCAAAAGGAGCACAGCTCAGTGGAGGTCAGAAACAAAGGATTGCAATTGCAAGAGCCTTAATTCGAAACCCAAAAATTCTTTTACTCGACGAAGCAACATCATCGTTAGACACTGAAGGTGAAAAGGTAAAATGTGTTTATTTTTTCCATTCATGAAAATGAAATAGCTTTAAAAGAATGCCTAGAGAAGATGAAATATCACAAAATATCAAAGCTGCTGTTCCATCACGAACTAATTCATTGCACGCGTGTTGGTGATGATGAACGCAAAGCAAGAACGATCTATCGTCATAGATTACTAATCTCACATTCGTAACTTCGCTGTTGCAACAGCTTTTTTCTTTGACATAAATATGACACATTAAGCAGTTTATTCCTGATAAAAGGAATGGATATATACGAAAAATGAAACTACTGACTTTTTCACAGTTTTTGACTTGTGTCTGAATTGAGTAAATAATCTATAGTAAAATGTCAGTGATGAGGAGAATGAAAGCCTTACCCTCGGCATATCACTCTCTTTATTGCACATTGTCATTTACAAACGTTTTCTTTGTTAATATTGATTGGTTTATAATGATAATTTCGATTGCTTTTGTTTGAGGTCTAAATGTTGTGTTATGTGTTGTGTAATGGTGGCCACTCACTTACATACATGTATGACACATTTGTATGACACATGCATGACACATGCATGACAAATCTATGGCGAAACATTTGATCTCATTATGAAAGCATTTTGACGTGACACTTTTGAAGTCACACGTCCAACTTTGTCCAATTTATCCACACACGTTAATGCTTTTGTCACACTTGCATGAAATGTGTCATACCTGCCTGTAAGTGAGTGTCCGACACAACATTTAAATAGAGAAGGTTCCGACAAGAAAATAATTTCAATACATTGTCTGTGTTCTGTACTTTGTTTCCTTTTAAATAGAATCAATAAGGGAAGAAATATAGAAATAAAGCTTTATTTGCCTTTTTGTTGAAGATGTAGAAGAGGTTATACATTGTATTAATCTTAATAATCTTTTCCTCTTCGAAGGTTGTCCAAGAGGCATTAGACAAAGCTCGCACCGGACGTACATGTGTTGTCATAGCTCATCGTCTTTCAACTGTGCAAAACGCAGACAGTATTTGTGTTATACGTCACGGCAGAGTAACGGAACAAGGAACTCACAATGAACTGTTGGCCATGAAAGGTTTCTACCGTATGCTGGTAGAGAAATCTACATTCTAGATAAAATGGGAATAATTCTAGTTTTTATGGTCTTTTTTCTTATATCATTAGAATACTCAAGCAACAAACAAATGCAATTCCATTGGTTTTTAGTTCATTGAATTCTTTGTGGAATCCAAGAGGAGACTGTTTATTATATTTTCTACAATTGTTGATTTATGCGCGGGAATCTCCAAAGCACGGACTTGCTAATTAATCTACATCGAAAGCGCGGACTTGTTTACTTATACTTTTTATATACTGGTAAATTACAGAAGAAATAGTGCAATTGATTCTTTTAAGCAAATTTCGGTCAAATGAATCTGTATCATTGTTTTACTTAATCTCTCTTCTTTTAAAAAAAAAAGATAGATTATACTGAGTTATCATTTCCAAGTTTTCAGGTATAAAAGCCCATATTTTACAAAAAGAGCAGCATGGGGAATTACCAACGATTGTCAATAATATGATAAAAGAATTAGCGTTTTTCACCATATTATAATGAACAAAGACAAATTAAGAGTTGTTCCGCTTGGATTGTCCTTATTTTTCTCACTCAAAGGTGGCGAAGAAAATTTGGACTATTTAATTTTTAAGAGACAGTCACACAGAGCGTTTGGACAAAAGGCGATGCCCCGATGTGAATTCTACTCAGATTCCTAATCTTCCTCCTCTCTCTGTTTGCCACCGGCCTAATCGGGACTCTCTCGGAATGTTCCGTTATCGTCAGAAGGCAAGAGCAAAGTATTTTGAATCAAACGAAGACAAACAAATGGGCCTACACTCTCCTCCAGACCTCGGTAAAATGCTCAAGTCGTGTATCTTATGTATTTATCATCTTTGGTTATACTACTTCAACTAGGAAGACTGGCATCGTGATTAATAACTACCTTTATAGAATAGATAAAAGTGGCCAAATAGTAGTCAGGTGTGTCGGACGAACCTGCAAAAGTTGATGTAGTACTGACTCGGAGAGAGAAAAATGAAGAAAAACGTCAAATAAAGACAATAACAGGGATACAGAACGTTTCGGATAAAACCCTTCCTCAGCTGGACACAACACGTTTTTTTTTACATTTTTCTCTCTGTTATTTGACTTTAAGTTTTAACTTCCGGCAGCCTTCATTAGCTGACTCGGAGAGAGAAATGATAATTTATATTACAGAAACAAGCCCTTTGACTGGTTGTGAAAAGCCTAAAAATCAAAAGTCCCCACAGGGCACGTCAGGGCTAGTATTCAAATATAATTCAAGTATCATTATGTACTAATGCTACCGAATAGTAGGAGACTACCTTTTCTAGTGTTCTCTAAACAATAGAGAATCTAAACGCTCCAAGCGCCTCGTTGTTTCCCTTGACAAGAAGCTTCACTTCGATAATCTCACTCTAATCTCACTCTACCCGTGTGTAGGAATGGATACAGATTCGCACCTGAGAGTTCGCAGCAAACGAACAGAGATCTGTCC